>JABSTQ010008797.1:0-36179 GCA_013358835.2 Ixodes persulcatus
CCCCTTCTCCTTGGAGATACCATGCGTGTATGCTGTAATTGGAAGAAAAAAGACAATAATCAGCAGACATACACATTATTAACTACATTGTTTTGTAATAATTTTTCTAAATAGGCCCCTGGCCCAGGACCAAAACAACACAATACTTTTTTTTTGTCGGATGTATAGTTTTGGCACAAACGATTTGGCCCGCATTTTGCTGAATATACCCTGTATAACCTTAAAGGTGCACCATTACAATTTCGGCATACTTTACACCACCATTGTGCTTTCTATGTGCATGACATTTAAAAGCCAAATCCGCGAACATTCCCAATAATTTATGCTTATTAAGCCGTGAGCTTTATGTGGGGCCTTTAAGTTCAAAGCATCCAAAGTGCGCGTCCGTCTGCATTCGCACAGTATACAAAAGAGGGGAGAATGCAGCCGGACAACTGCTTTCACTCCTTGCAGCATATAGCCCAACAATTCTCTAAATGTTGCTTATAGAAGGCATTTCACCACGGAGAACGTACAAAGACAAGCTTGAAGGTCACACAGGCAGTCTAAAGAACCGATTACATTGCGTTTTTTTTTTGTTTCGCGCCATAAAACGGTGTGTAATTATAATCATAGCATCAATGGGACTTCACAAGATTCCACACAGCCACTGTGTGTACACAAGTCAACTAGCTCTACAGATACCGCTCAGCACACCACTGCTAGGCTGAATCAGATAAGTGTCACACTTGCCGAGCTTGAAGTACAGTGGTGATCTATACGAAGGTGAACAAGCAATCGTCGACTGCCCAGTACTGGGAGCATCATGCAGCAGCTGACTTGCTCTTCTTTTCAAATGCCTTGCCAAACAAGTGTGGTAAGTCGTCTGATAAGGAGAGAACGTCACCACGGACAGCACTGAGCAGTTGATACTCACCTGTTTACCTTCATATGAATCAAGTCTCTACCTGGCCGAAGTAGCCAGTGTGTGTGCAGCACAAACGGCTGTATTGAAATCTCAAGAGGATGAAAGTTCAGGACAGGTTTGGTAAGGTTTCAAATTGCAATTATGCCCATGCAAATTTCAATTTCTAAAACATAAAAATGCGTTTCAAATTGTCACCAGGACAAGCTGCTCTTACACAGCTGTATATATAAGGCAGCTTACCATCAACAACCCTTGCAGACTGCCATGAACCTATCCTCGGCCTAGTTGATGCTAGCTTCTGTTCGACGAGGGCTGCACTGAGTAGAAAGGTGAAAAATGTGCTGTAGATTATGTGAAACAAACAAATAAACGCAATCCTAGCATGCACAACTCGCTAGAGGCACTGAAAAATAAAAATGGTTGGGTCAATTATGTTAACGCAATATACTTCAAACGCGTACCATGAGTGCTGGCAAGATATTTGCTGCCCTCAATCTAGATAAGCTTGTAAATTTACATGCCAAGTAACAAATAACTTAAAAGCTGAAATATATTTTGATGGAACTACAAAAACCGAAGACTAGCTCTGCAAATATGGTGCTATCTAGTACACCATAGATGAGTAGAGTCAGATTACAGCGTCCCCCTTAGTATAGAGTCTGCCGCGCAACTAAAACAGAAACGATGGTATTGTGATCTTTTGGAGATCAGAGTTCGGAACAAGTGTGACAGGGTTTGGCACGACAAGTATGCTAATGTCATTATTCATTTTTTGTATATTTACGTTTACAGTGCAGGGAAACAATCACACACCAGATACTCAGAAAGACAAGCACTCGCGTTGAACTTATAACCCTTGTGTATTCGACGACTTCATTCTTCACTTCAACGTCTGGATTGACTTTCCAGAACGTGATAAGCAGAAGAAATAGCAGCAAAATACAAGAAAAAAAATGCGAAAGACAAAACAAACGAAAATGAAAAGACAAAAAAAAAACGAAAAAAGCAAACCCTTACATTGTGACGGCTTGAAGCTGAGCTAGTTTGTTAACGTTTGTCCGTCTCTGTGTGTGTGTCCTTAAAACGATCAGCTGGCACTTTAACAAACCCTTACAATTCATCCCTGTCCCTCACCGCTATTGTTTAGATCTTTGGTCGACAGCGCTATAGAAGGACTACTTACACACTTGTCCTTCTGATGCCCTATTCTTTGCGGTTTCATTATTTTTCTTGTCAGTGGGTCTCAAATCCTCCCTATTACGGAAGAATTTTGAAAATGTGCTACGCAACCACAATCCTGACAGTAGATTCTCAAATGTCCAGCGACGACTCGGTGGCTATTATAACAATTCTTCCTTAAACGATCATTCAAACATCTGCCAGTCTGGCCTACATACTCCTTACTACGCTACTTATGTAGACCAGACTGGCAGGTGTTTGAATGATCGTTTAAAAGAAGCATTTTTATAACACCCAGAGAGTCGCCGCTGGAAATTTGAGAACCCACTGTCCGGATTGTGGTTGTGTATCACATTTTGAAAATTGTTCCATAATAGCTAAGAGTCGAGACCCATTGACAAGAGAAATAATGGAAGCGCAAAGAATAGAGCATCTGAAGAACAAGTGTGTAAGTAGTCCTTCTATAGTGCTGTCGACCAAAAAGCTCCTAATTTCTATCTTCAGGATAGCAGTGAGGGAGAGGGATGACTTGTAAGGGCTTCCTATTTCGTTTTGTCTTTTTTTTTCTTCGCTTTTTTCCTTGTATTTTGTGCTGTTTTTTCTGCATATCACGTTCTGGAAAGTCAACCCAGACGTTGAAGAGAGGAAGGAAGTAGTCGAATACACGAGTTGTAAGTTCAGCGCGTGTGCTTGTCTTCCTGACTATCTGGTGAGCGATTGCTTCTCTGCGCTGTCACCATAGAACATGGTTCACCAACTCGCCCAAGCATCCATTCTATAATTTATGCAACATTAAAATGACTCTGAAAGTGCGAGCACCTACGGGGTGTATTCGCGCAAGTCTTGTGTTCAATTGTAGGTACAGCGCCCTGGTTGTGTCCATGTGCGATATGTGACCAAATACCACAGAGACCAAAATTTCTCAAAAAACTAATGGGCGTGGCGGCAAGCGGCAAGAGTGGCACTGTTCACCACTCTCACCGTTTGTTCGTGTTTGTGTGTTGTTACTAACAAGCGCACCAATGGGAAGGCTTCAGCCATTATTGGGAACACTAAATAAACAAATACAAAATACAAATACAACACACACAGCAAGACTGGATGCAAGTAGTGACGCACTTCTGTTGGGGTTCTGTGGATATGTCTACAGCGTGTAGTTGGTAAGCCATTTCAAGGTTGCGACGCGTCGCTCGCTGTAGATGAGCAATTTAGCCAGTGCAGTACGACTGCAAGACTGGGGTCTTCAACCTGCACCACGCAGTAGTAATACACAACCGCATGGCGGTACAATGCTCATCCAGATCGAAATGGGCAGGGGTGGGGATTGAACCCAGGGTTCCTGGGTTTTGCAGTGCAAGCTTTGGCTCCACGTGCTCCAAGCTGGTGTGTGCTAGCGCAGTCGGCCACTGATTTCCCAACGCAAGGCAACGCAACACACTTCTGTTGTAAACTCAGCATTCCGCTTACGAATGAAATGCGCAATTCCCCTAGAGGCTTTCATTCCACGTGCGTGGCATCAGAATCGCTAAAGGCCACCCCATAAATACAGTCTGTGTTAAAAACAATCCTAGCGGCAATAAGTTGCTATTATATTGCTCAATATATAAGCACCTTACCATGAACAGCCTTGGCAGTCTTCTATGAAGCCAGGACTCCAGCAGAGGAGACTGTAATTCTGTGTTGTCTCAGGACACTCACATCAGGATGGTGAAAGTTAATGCCAACGTCTAATTGGGAAAGGCTGCAGTAAGTATAAAGATGAAAACACAGATCAGAACATATGATAAAAATATAATGGACCAACTTGAAAAAAAAGTGCACAAAAAGACAAGGACAAAAAAAAACAGGAACATGTAGGACACAGACTCGTGCACATTCGCAACTCGATCTATTGAACACCAAAGAAAAGAAGTAAGAGGATGAGAGAAATCAGAAAGGCTGTGGTCGGAGAATGTGAGCTTCAGGAACCGGGGCGTGAGGCAAAGATGTCAGGTAGATTGTTTTGCAGACACTCATCAGCCTTCCCATGCAGTAAGGTGCTGAGTTCATTCTGATTGAACATCTTGAAAAATAGCACACAAAAAACATGGAATAAAGGAGAGGAATACATACACAACATATGAGTGCAGACTCCCAACACAGATAAATTAGAAAAGAAAGAAAAAAAAAATGCGGAAGGAGCTTTAGCAAAAGTTTGAACAGGTCCAAGTGGAACGTGCTAATTCACCCATATGCATAAGACTGTAAAAACGATTTCCTCGGCAGCTCAGGTAAAAGACGGACGTGCGAACACATTGGTCACCCATACTACGAATAATAAAGGCCTAAACTAATTCTCTTGTTTGTTTTTTATAGTACCTGCTAATTACTCACGTTTTTCCAAAGGATGACATACACGAGCAGTGTAAACAGTGCATAAGTAGGTGAAAATCTATCGTAGATTTTAGAGAAAGATTGAGCTGTCTTTATGTATTAGCCATCCATCTGTTACCTTAACTGACATAGAAATTACGTTTTTTAAATCTTCTCTTGCTAACAGGTAAATCAGCGCGTTCCACTTGGGCCTGTGCTCGAGCTCCGTCCGCATTCTTTATTTCTTCCTTCTCTGATTTATGCGAGTTCAGTCTGCGCTTGCATGAGGTCTACGTATTACTCTCCTTATCTCCTTGACATTTTGCGAACTATATTTCAAGGTGTTTAATTAGTACCAGCTCACCACCTTACTACAATCACGCAACAACTAAAACAATTACGACTTACACAATTCGCTAAAGGCAGTACCAAACGAAAAAACAGGGGTTGGGTGAGGTATGTCTAACCCTATATACTTGCACTGAACAAAATATAGATACCAAAAACTGGCCAGACACTACCTTAATTCAGGACATGCTTGTAACTTTCCCCAGATGCTTGTAATTAATACTTGATAGCCTCTATAGAAACACCAGTAGGAAGAGAATAAATGCTTCACCATTTGAAGCAGCCTGAATTTTTCTGGAGGTGTGAAATTCGTTGCACGAGCGTTGGATCATACGAAACACGTGTACAGCAAATGATCTTTAGAGCTCGACATTTCGCGAGGAATAAGTGCCGGCGTCAAAAATTATTTCGCGGGCACAAATATTTGCGATCGGAAGTGGTATGCTATGCATTAATCACCATGGGGTGAATTCATCGCAGCACCAATTTTAGGCAATTATTTTCTGATTACGAATCGCGAAAATGAAGTCGTTTGCAGACGACTTGGCGGCGGAAGCTACGGGCTTGCTCAATAAATCAATCGCTGCTTTTTGTCGGGTCCAGCTCTCCGCACGCAAGCACGGTGAGTGGCGTCGGCAATGGAGGGGCACCGCGCTCTTCTAGACATTCTAGTTTACCAGTAAACAATACGGCGGAGGGAGGCAATCAATCAACCCCCCCCCCCCCCCGTCTCCCTAAAAGCTCCGCGGCTACAGATGGACCTTGAGCAAGTACACAGCCTCTGCATCGGGGAAAAAAGAAGACAAACAGCCTCGCATAACACCATTCGCGCACAATTAGTAATACTGGTAAAAGCAAGCGATCTACAGACAATAACAAACCTTTTGAACGCAGGAAATAATCTAGCCTTAACGAAGAAAGACACGAACTTACTTCTGATCCCGTGCCATGATCTTGGTTGTTAAGCAGATCTGACGTAGTTCCACGTCTCACAGTCGCTTCTGTCTTCTTCGGAAATATTTGGAACTAAGGCGAACTCCACGCATCACGACTAATCGGGAAATTGGACCGTTAGCCGGTCGTGAACACAGGCATTCAAACGCACACGGCCGGAAAAACGTGCGAAACATAGGCCGTTGATTCGATGATATTGTATTCGTATCTTCAACGCGTTTTAAATAAAACGATCAACAAGCCACCTTATAAAGCTAATAAAATATACAGTAATAATAAATTATTGCGCACGTCGATATTGCCACAGTATTATAAATAAGTGCTGAATACGTAGCCAAATAATAAATACGAAACTAAAAGTACAATGGTTTGAAACGAATTCAGCGAACATGCAACCTTCTAGAAAGTCGACAAAGATCGACCGGGCAAACAGCCTAGGTTAATGTGCTGTCCTGCTGAGCCTGTCGTTGTAGGTTCGAATCGCAGTATGTACAAGTGTTTTTACTTATTTTTTGTTTAGTTTTTATTATTTTAAATATTTTCTCACCTTTTTGAATTAGTTTTTCTTATTTTAAATATTTTCTAGTTTTTGCAGTTGTCGGCACCGTGCCATGATGTTGGTTGTGTACACAGCCTCTGCTGTGTACAGACGCAGAAGGTGAAAATAAGAAGTGCGAGCCCAAGTTTGAATTGTTGCAATGCACAAACCGTGGCCCTATTGTTTTGCCGGGATAATTCACTCCATCCGTTCTAATATGTTGGTCAGTGTAGTAGGCAAACAGCGCAAGTCCTGTCAACGAAGAAAACAATGTAATAATAATAATGAGCATATTGCGAGCAAAATGGGAAAATGTGTAAGTGGTAAAACTGACATAGTGATGCAGCCGAAGTTTTTCTTATAGCGGTCATCTTCACCCACTATTGAAACAAAAATACCGCCATTTTAAAAAAGTAATTTAGCTGAGCTCATAGGCTACGTATTAAGCACATCCCTTAATTTTCTGACTTCCGGAAACTTGTATTTAATTTTTATTCTCGTACATCAGTGCTATCCCCGCGTGCCGCGTCAGGTTCTTTTTTATTAGGCCTATACACGTTTTTATTCCTGAGATCCAAGTACAGCGCGGATAATTAAACTAGCTTTCAGAAATGCTATCATTCGGCGTTGTAACATTTATTTTTCGTAGCGTCAAGGGCAGTGTGAACATCCACAACGCATTGCTGCTTCTCGCTTTTTGTGTTAAAAAAAAGTTCTTATGTTCGCGTTCCTCTGGTACGGTATGTCGTATAACATAAGCCTTCAAAGAGACATATATTCTTTGGCTATGTGAACATTTGAAATATTTCTGTTATATGATCGTAACTACCACAGAAAACTGTCAATTCCTGCCGAAATAGCACATTTTCACACTCAATTTCACACTATCGTAGCGTCATAAGCAATAAACACATCTCTTACTTTTCTAGTTTCTGGAAAGTAATGTTTAATATTGTATTTGTAACTCAAGGCGTGTGCTCAATCATGCCACATGTTTTTATTTTTTTATTTTTAGGCTCCGCTATATCGTTTTTATTTTTTATCAGAGCCAAACACGTGCGTATACCGCCGGATTAAACTAGCTTCCTGAAAAAAGTCTAGTTCGGCGTTGTAAAAATTATTTTTTGTGGTGTAGGCGGTCAGATTCTCAAATCCTGGGCTGCAAATTTTCTTCACCGCATTGTTTTTTCTCGCGTTTTAGCGATAAAACTTGTCAGCCTTGCCATGCTGGGATCAAATACGCCAGCGTCGGCAGTCATTTTCTAAGGATTGATCAACGCAAACATTTCCACTCACTACTCATGAATTGCCGCAGTTCGTCAGAATTTCAATGACTTGACTGCATAGTGAAAAAGGCAAAAAAATAAAAAGATGCCGGTCAATAAACGCATCTTCCGTGACGGGGCTCGCCAGCCAGAACAGCAAAGTGCCGAATGCCGGCCAGTCACTGAACTTCCATGTAAATACTGGCTATCAAAGACAGCAAAATACCGATGCCGGCCAGCAACTTTTTTGTTTTTGTTTTAAGAGCATAATTAGGTGGGTCTTTAACAAAAAGGCCGTGTAGCATAATTGGTAAAATAATTTTATATTGTCACAAAAACCATGACTAGCATTGACTTCACTACAGCAAGTGTGTTGGCGAGGACACTCACATTGCATACCTATATTGATAAAAGCCCTTGAAATTGGGTGCATGTGCACCATAATAAAATGTTGAGCATGAAGGCATTAACTAGGAGACTGCAGGAAAGCTATCAAAGATACTGAAATGACACTTTCCGATTGTGCGTAGATCTAGCTGCGGCATCGAGTTACCATAAAATTCCGAGCAAGCGCCCCCACCCGAGCAAGAGCCCCCCCCCCCCCCCCCAACTTCACCGCTAATTTCACATTTCCGCGCCGATCCGGGAAAGCGCCCCCCTCCCCGCTCCGCACACGAATCACGCACCGCGCTGCTTGCGCCCAGGCAACACTGGCCCGCGAAGTTCAGTCAAGAATTCAATCCAATCCAATCCTACTTTGCAGCCCGATCAGCCCGGTCACTACGCGCCATTGTCGCTTTGTTTTGGGGATGTCATGTCGGCTATGCATTCTTACACAGTGGCAAAGAAAATCGAGGTCGTCCGATGGCATTGTGAAAACGGGAAGGACGTACACCAGACGTCTCGACACATCAAGCTCGAACGGATACGGGAATGGAACAAGAATTTTGACAATTTGCTACAGTCAAACTACGGGAAACTAAAAGTTCGACGAAAGCTAAGTAACGGTGCGCCGGTGTTCAGTGAATACGTGGACGACGCGCTCTTTTAATACCTGGAGCGCGAAAGAATTGCAGAATGAGCCATTAGCAACTGGCTTCTTTCTGAAGAGGCTGTCAAAATAGCCAACGGCATGCAGTTGGGAAACATCGCGGAATGCTGCGAACTTTTTCTTGCGGCCGACTCTGAGGAGTCTTTTGGTGGTTTTGAAAGTGATTAACATAGGAGTGACAAATCTTTGGCCTAATAAAGTCTATGTTCTCAGAGATAAATAAAATATTAAACCTGTGTGCACTGCGCTTTTTTTTTCATGGCAGAAACATTTTGTCGTCGCCATCTTGAATTTTGGTTCTGTTCCGGGATAGCGCCCCCCCCCCCTTTGCAGGTAATTTTGACTTGCGTGCGGGGGGGGGGGGGGAGGGGGCGCTTGCTCGGAATTTTACGGTAGTTTTTGTTTTTGTTTGTTTTATGTGGTGAAAATTATATAAACAAGGTTATTTGAGAGTTATCAAGAATATATTTTAAAAATATTTTAAAAATAACAAAACGCAGTTTAAGCGTAATAATAAACAAGTATGGCAGAGTGCATAAAAAAAGCTAGATGGAATTAGATGGCGATGACCTGCGCAAAAATTGCCGTGATGTCACCTTTTTGGCGCCGCGTATCAGCCCGTACGGGATCGGGATGGATTGTTTGCAACTCAACTTTACGCATGAAAGTCTTCGGTATCAGACGGCTGATCCGATTTTCTTTTGAACAAGATATGGCAAAGTATGATTTGTGCAAAGCGGATATTTTTAGTCTAGACTTCGTCCAATTTGCCTTTGAACCAAATTTGGCAAAGGATGGTTTGTTCGAACCGCTTATTGTGTGTCTGGAATTCCTTCAATTGTACTTTCAACCGGAATCCGAAAGTCACGTTTTGTGCGAACCGGAGTTTGTGTGTCCGGATTTCTGTCACTATGACTTTAATCCAATTAGGAAAATCACGGTTTGTGTGAACCGGAATTGGTCTGTCTGGAATTCCTCCAATTTGACTTTGAAGCGGATTTGGAAAATCACGGTTTGTGCGAACCGGAATTCGTCTGTCCGGAATTCCTCCAATTTGACTCTGAACCGGATTCGAAAATTCACGGTTCGTGCAAACCGGAAGCTGCCTTTCTGGTTTGCCTCCGGTTTGATTTTAGTGCGGATTTTACTTTCCAGACTGATTTCAAACCGTTATTTATGATAGGGATAAGCTTTCAACTTTGTAATAATTTTGTAGGTATTGTATTTCTCAGCATGTTTTAATGTACAAAAAATGCTAGAGTAAACATTCATAAGCAACTGTGAGGAGCATGCTATTGCCACAAAGATAAAAAAGCAATTTGAGAATAAAATTTGATGTAATCGCATTTAGGGTTTCACGTCAGAATAATGTTTTCTTGTTAATAAAAGCAGCTGTACTGTCTTTGGGAATGTTTCTTGTGATACCAAAAAAGAAAACATTCCTTTTTACATTTCATTCTTTTCGAATCAGAGATTGGAATGGCACGTGTGATACTAAAAGTGATATATTCAAAACAAACTCGCGGGGACAGCTGTTAGAAAAACATCACGTGATGATGTTACATGCGTAGTCCCTGCGACTGTGGCTCAATTCTAGAAAATAAATAAAATATCTAAAATGAAGTGTTCTTAGTTTGGGGGAAAAAATCTACAAATTGAAAACTCCTTTTGTTTTAGTAATGAACAAAAAAGTTAGATGTGCATTGTGCACATGCACCGGTTAAAATAAATTTATTTATTTATTTATTTATTGAACCACATGGAAGGGGGATGGCTAAAGCCGTGCTGTGGGATTGTGGTTTGAGGCCGGGGATAGAAGGTATCTGCGAGGAGTTGTGCACGCTTGACAATCTCGCTGGGGTGCAGAAGGCATTGAAATAAATAAAACATGGGCTCCTTCCATGTTGTAAGCCGTTAAAATAGTACTCGACAGACCATTCGGTTTTATTGATAGATTCGTACTGCACTCCCGGTTCATGTTGTCTGCACTCGAAGACACAAAAAGAAAAGAATAAGGTTCTTTGGCAAGCGAATTATAAGTAAGTTATATCAAAACTTAAAAAAAAAACAAAAAAAAAACATTACATGTTGCTGAGTTAAAGCTCGGAGAGGAGAGGGCAGAGGGCATAAGAGAATGGAGACTAGAGAATGAAATAAAAGTTGGTTAATATTATACAGTTGTTCGGACGTTCGTCTTGAGAAAAAACACAGGTTTGACGGAGTCATTTTCTTACCTCCGATTTTCAAGTTTTTTAGGTTTCTTCAATCACACGAAAACTTCCCAGTTTCTCGAATGTTTAGTGTCATTGGCCTTGGTAGTAAGCAAGTTATTAAATGCCATAAATGAGACGTGTTCTAGACAGTACAATAAAGACTTAGCCTTCCACAAAATTAATTAATTTGTTAAAAATAAGTTTATGCGGTGCATTAAATACACCCTCTATTACCTTGAGAGGTTCATTTTCATTGGAATCTACCGATTGAACTTTGGCTAACCAGAAATGCGGAGGGCGCATTTGCCATAAGTCGTGGCAACTTGCACTCTAAAGACCGTAGAGGCAATAATGGTTGTGACGATTACGTAAAGAGATACATGCAAGGTGCTTTAAACAAACAAAGCTTCATCAGCAGAAAGCTTCCGCTACCTGCCCATCGCACACAGGTATTGATTAAAGTTTACTGAATATCGAAGACCAGTCGCCAGCGCGGAAGAGAGAAAGTGAACATTAATTCAGTCTTCAACAAAAGGGGGCCAAAAGAGGTCAATGAGTGTCAAGGAAAAATACTTTTACAAAAGAAAAACCTCTAATTTCATCAGCAGGAAAGGTCTGACGTGTTTTACCATATATTGTATGGAGGTTGTTCCTCCACTGTTTTAATAAGAGATCAAAAGACGTTTTTTTTTATACTTCCGAAATGAAACTACAGATAATTATAAAGTAGAGATCATTTAACAAACAAAACGTGAGGGCGCAAGTTAGGTGCTGTATGCTCATAAATATAGAATTACCCGAGACTGCGGTAACGACAGGAAGAACGAAAGAAGTCTCAAACGTAGCTGAAATTCTATTGCCACAGAACCCGTTTATATGTGGCCTGAATAAAAAATTACACGTGTGCAGTTAAGACTCCAACGTGTAGGAGGGCGAAAGCATTATAGTCTTGCGGGAGACGTGTTTTCGAGTTATGTTTCTACACATTTTAACGTTTATTACGACGTATAGGACGACGTCGAGGACGACTTCCTAGAGATCGCCGCCAAGGACGGCGTCTAGGACAACGTCAAGGACGACGTCGAGGAGGACTTTCGAGAGATCGCCGCCGAGTACGACGTCTAGGACGACGTCGAGGACGACGTCGAGGATGGCATCGAGGACGGTGTCTAGGACGATCTCCCGGACAACTTCAAGGACAACGTCTAGGACGACGTCGAGGACGACAATAACGACGACGCCAAAAACGACGCCAAGAGTACGACCTCTAGGACGACTTCTAGGATGACCTCTAGGACGTCGTAAAGAACGACGTTTAGGACGACTTCTAGGTGAACCCCTAGGATGACGTCTACGACGACGTCGAGAACGATGCAAAGTGGACGACGTGTAGGACGACATCGAAAATGACGCCTAGAGGATGACACTTAAGTGTGCTGTGGCATATTTGCGTGGGCGGCCACGTTTGCCTGCAGAAGCCGCCGTAGATGTAGGCGCTGCTGCCGATGTTGAGGCCGTAGATGTAGACTCGGTCGCCTCACAGTCCATCGCACAAAGCACACAACAAGCACAAATGAAGTCCGAAGCGAACCTTTTGCACACGGCGCTCCAGCGGTGACATCGCGCTGATGACACTTGATGACGTATTTGTATGGCCATATTTCGGTCATAACGCCGACGGACGCCACTTTTTTTAGTACTCTGACAAGCAAGGTCGTCCTATAGGTCTAGGACGACCTCTAGGACGACCGCAAGGAGGAGGGTCGTTCTTGAGCATACGATTGAGCGGCGCGTGCCTCTCAATCGCATTATTATGGCGTTTATTTCGATTTGTCACCCAATGAGACAAGTAAGGCTTTCGCCTTAAAAAGGGGAAAGGTGAACCAGGGGAAGGGGCAAACCCCGAAAATTACACACTCTCAAGGACAAAACACACGTTACGTACATATACTGTACCTGTTAATTTGCGGTTAAACAGACGGTGAAGCTGGGTCTTCCAACCGAGAGTTCACAGTTCGAACCACAACATCCAAAAGAGGTCACCTCAAAGCCGTGCATTGTAAAGGACTACATGTACACAGAAGCGTAATTTTCACACAAAAAAAAATTCGCACACAAGAAAAAGCCGGCAAGTTTTGCTAGATAGTTAGCTCCCACACAGAGGTTAGAGGTCGAGAAATCGTTTTCACTTGCCGTATAAACCAAGAGATGGCTTATTTACTGCGTTTCAATCTTTTTTATCAAAATCGACTACTGTAAAGAACGTTTGCGGTCGTTTTTTTGTTGACATTACAGACGTCAAATTTCACAAAGGGACACAATTTTTACAATAATGGACGTGATTTGAAAGCTCCGAATACGGATTTTTATTTTAGACAGAGTGTCTATGTTCGGTCAAACGGTCATTGATACAGCACTTGGTTTGACCAATATTGTACAAAGCAGAATCAAAGGGGATTTTAGACAATCCCTGAAACACACGCAACATTTTTGTGTGTTTTTTAAGACAACCATTTTGAGCCAAAGTGAAGGGAGTCAACCTTTTCAGGCTATAGTCTCTGCTAAATTCCCAAACTTGTTAGCTATAAAATCAAGGTTATGGTATATTTCATAAAAGAACAGAAAGACATCGTGCTTTTTCTGCCCGGAGTTGTTTTTTAGCCTTCTTTTTGGGGGAACTTGTTTGGGACTGCTGCTTGGACAGAAACCCATGAGCGTACTTGGCTCGTCGAGACGACTAAAGAGAGTTTGAATAGACATCGCTCTAGAGTAAGCGCAGGACTTTCGGACTGCGTTACTTATCAGATTGCAAACCAGATTCGACTTGACAGTTTTAAAATGGCCGCTGGTGAACGAAAGGTTTTTTTTTTTTTGCTATCGCCTTGCCATACGACCAACACAAACCTGGCTGTAGTCTTAACTGAATAAATTGTTTGAATGAACATGTCTTCACCAAGAATGTCTAAATACTTGAGGGAGTTTTTCTCCGGCCCCTATACCAAAAACCGGAACTCTGGTGCCTTCTTATACACGGTGCTTTAAATTGAGCTGCCGAGATTTAAATTCAAAGTGCGCACTAAAATGACGTCCTTTTATCTCCCAATGAGAACAGAACCAGGACTAGAATCCTTCATCACACCAGGCAGCTTTAAATCTAAGAACCTGATATACATTTCTGAGAGAGCCGGAGCCACCGTCAAACCTGTACCCATTCCGTGATGTTGGATAAACTTTTGACCACCGTGAGCCACAACCGTCGACCGAAGATTCAACTCAAGAGCCCTAACAAAATCTTACACGTGCATCACCGACTGAGACTAGAAGCTAACTAAATTATCTTCTAAAACTGGCTGACCCTCGAGAGCAAATTGTCTGGTGCGAGAGAGTAATACAAGTTCTTCATGTCTAAAAAATGAACCGCGCATAAATTTTCATGAACTGGCAGTACGTCTAAAATCATATCACTGCAAGATCTGCAAGACAAGGGATTTTTTGACCTTTAAAGAGGAGAGGTCTTCCTGTAGGAAGGCAGAAACACTATTTCGCCACGTTCCATATTCGTTGACAACAACTCTGAAGGAATAATCTACTTCATGATCCTTTAAGAAGAATATTAGAGAGAATAAAACTTTGGTTGTTATTAAGTTTGATAGGAAAAGACATTGCCATTTCTATACGTTTTCACTACCTCTTTCTTGAGACGTTTCAAATCTTCACCGAAAAGTTTAAGTAATCTCGATATTGCAACGCAACATTTTTCTTTAAGCCTAGTGCAGGGTAGTACAAAAAAAGTTCTGATTTATCTGATTAGAGATCCTTGACATTTTCTTTTGTAGCGTTAGCCACACTGGCCGAGGTTGAGCGGTTTCTCGTGGCCCTCATAATGAGCCATGCTCATTATGCGGAGTGCGCGGCGGCTGCGGCGGAGCTCCGCATAATGAGCACGGCTCATTATGAGAGACACGCGAAGCCGCCGCCGCGCGCTCCGCCACCGCCGTGCCCACCTCGCCGGTCTGCGCATTCCAGAGGAGTGACGACATCGCCGCGGCAGATGTACTGGCGCCGCCGCGTACCCAGCTGTGCGTCTCCGTTGCGCAGTAGCCAAGTCTGACGCTGCACCGGAGCCGCTTGATAGCGCCTCTCATTTTGTGCGCATAAGCTAACGCTACGTATATCCTGGCATAGCCGAGCTAAGCCACCGCAATTGTTTCCTTAAACTCTTTCTTGACACTCGTTATCTGTTTAAAATGTTTGGCCTCAGCCTTGTACGAGGAGTCTATCATTGACGAGATCACCATAGCAGTCATCTCTTCCGGGTCTGCCACATGATTGGACATTACAATGATTGTACCGCAAATATCCAAACGAGACGGTTTGACATTTATACAAACCTTTTTGACCGCTGGACAAAATACTCTTTAGCGGCCTCGTACAATCCAATCCCATGCGGATTGACGAGTGCGGTCTTTAGCGCCGTGACCGCTGACACGTCTGCATCTTCTTCCTGTAAAATGCAGAAGAAATTTCACTTCAGATATGAAACTATGACAACTGTTTAAATTGTTTACTAGGAAGAATATGTTAGACCATTTGCTTAGAAGAATATTTTGATAAGGCCATTTGCTGAAATCGTTTGTTGTAAGACTATGTACACACCCTAACCAATGGCAGTTTTCGCCATTTTTTATAAACCTAAATAAAAGTGCTGTGTGAATATATGAGTAGTAGTTTAGGATAATATACGGTTCAATATTCCCTTCGAGATGAACTACAACCTTAGTATTTTTTCTAAATATTGAACGCCTTGGGGCAGCCAAGTTGAGCGTGCTTCTCGCCGAACACTATTGTACTGTGAGCAAGCAATACCCGCAAGGCACACTTCCGCGTGTGTTGCTTCTCCGCAGTGCACCGATGTTTGGCAAAAGCTTTCTCAAAGCCAACTATCGCAGTCACGTGCTTAGGAGCACACCAAACATGAAATGTGTGATGGTGCGCCCAGGCCTGCTGTATTTTATGAGGAACGGAAACTTGGGGAATGTTCATAGAGTAGAATGCAATCGAATTTTTATTTGTAACAGATACATTTGCAAAACAAAATACAATAACGAACCGGTGTAAGCCTCAGGGTCTCCTGTACCTGGCTAGGCAGGGTAGGTGGAAAATTCAGTACGTAATACAAATAAATTGCTCATACATCGTCGAAATCATGCATCCAAGCAACCATACGATAGCGGTACAAAACAATACAAATTACATCCTGGGAAACCATAAATCTGAAATCAATCAACAAAACGAACGTACTCCTCTGCACAATACAATTTGTTTAAGAAAAACCACATCTCTGGAAGAAATAACAAATAGTCCTGCACTCAAACTTTACAGATGTAAATTTCGTAAGGGTCTTTTGAGTTTTTGCCTTGGTGTGACCGCAAGTAAGGATTTTGGCAGAGTATCAAAAATACGTGGTACGTAATAGATATGTGTGCGTTCTCCGTATTCTGTTCGGATTCGCGGTATGCTAAATCGAAGCGATTGTCTCATTGGTGCCCTTGAACGTACGGAGTAATAAAATTCGAATTCTATAAATGTTGAAGTACTACACTCCCTTTAAATAACCCATTGAAAAACGGCAGTTGCTATTTTTTAAATATACAGAAACTATATATATAGAAAGAGAGAAATATCTCGGCCCTGCCAAACGCGATGTTTCGTAAGATACCCTTCGGTAAAGAATTAATGATCGCTTGCCAAAACAAAGAACATCACCCAAAAAGGGTTATACTAAATCATAAATAACTATGCCAAGGCGTGCATATCAGTTTTCTAACAGTAAAACGTAAAAACATATTCACATTGTACAGACAGCATAAGCACCTCTTAACCGCTTACACAAGTAAGGCATATCCGTACACCATGATCAATCGATGTCAAAATAAATGCCTAAGTAGTTTACTAAGTTCGCATACTGCACAGGAATGCACTTACATTAAAGGCAGTTAGAAGTATGCAGAACGACGGCAGCTGAAATTTCAACTTTCTTAAGCGGGTGTTTATAGCAAACACGCTTAGTCTTTGGAGCATTCACTGTAATTAAATTTGAATGAAACCAATCCATCGCAGAAACGAGGTTATTTTGTAGTTTTGTTAATGAACACATGATAACTTTTATCACAAGACACCAGAAGCGTGTCGTCTGCGTATTGAAAAACTCCCCTATTGAAAAATAGTTTTTACGCGAATGTCATTTCCAGTAAACGTCTAGTTTACTGGATTATGGGACTGTTTTTACTTCCAGTAAAACCGTTGTTTACCGGAATGTCACCGGTTGTTTTACAGGAATGTTACCGGATTTTTACCGGAATATCACCAGATCTTTTTACCAGAATGTCACCGGATTTTTACCTGTAGATTATTTCCAGTACAAATCTATTTTACTGGATTATGGGATTTTTTTCACTTCCAGTAAAGCCAGTGTTTACAAGAAGATCTTCAGATTGGCCGGAAGTTACCGTGTTTTTTCTTTTTTTTTTTTCGGACGTCAACGGAAGGCACTTAGGAGGAAGCCTGTGAACCGTGGTTGGTGTATGTTTACCAGATGCTGGACGATTCGGTAACAACTAAAGTGGTTATTCCATATAGACCTGAAGGTTCTATGTATTTATTTAACAGGGTCGATACCAGTGAAATAATTTGCACAGCTGTCGACAAAAGCAATCAGACAAAATAGGAACAACCGAGTTCTTTGTCGCAAAATATATCTTTCAAGGTACTCACAATGCCGCTGGGTAAATACCTAGACGTACGGTGGTTCCACTAATAAAACTGCGCAGGTGCACCACACGGACACACACACCTATACTGTCAGTGGCACGTTTAGCGAAAACCACGAACGCGCGGAACGAACGTCCGCCTCCGTTGAGAAATCACGGGCAGAGATCGCGATGTCGTTCCCTAATGTCGTCGCCACGTGTGCACCTGGCGGACGCAAACACACTGTCACGTTTAGCGAAAACCACGACCGCGCGGAACGAACATCCCCCGCCGTTGAGAAATCCCGAGGACACTCACGATGTCGTCCCTGATGCCGTCGCCGCGGGTGCACCAGGCGGACACATACACACTGTCAGAAGCACGCTTAGCGAAAACCGCGAACGCGCGGAACGAACATCCGCCGCCATTGAGAACTCACGCGCACAGTCACGATGTCGTCTCTGATGTCGGCACCGCGGGTGCACCAGGCGAACACATACACACTGTTACGCTTAGCGAAAACCACGAACGCGCGAAACGAACATCCGTCGACGTTGAGAAATCTTGGGCACAGTCTTTTCGCTCGCTGGATGCTTCTGAAGCCGGACGGACAAAGAGGCGTAAGAAACAGGTCACTGAAAAATATTTTCTTTTCATCTGCACACTTAGCTGCTTTGGAAGATACAGGTCGCACACATGGAACGAGAAGCCGAGACTGAGCGTTCGTTCCTGGCCGGTCGTTGCTCGTTGACGGAAAAAGAAACCGGTTTTCTTAAAAAAAAAAGTCAGCAAAACGACCCTCTCGCATTTTTCCCACGAACTCAATGCGAGGGAGAGAGGGTGCGTGGGGAGTCGTCCTTGGTGCGAGGCACCATAATTACATACCCAATCCCCGGCTCGTTTCGTCGGCTTCTCCCTCCCCTCGCGTCGGCTTCGAGTGACGTTCGGTAAACAGGGAAGAGAGTCACCCGTTTCGGGTAAGATTTCTAGCAAAACCGGGACGTCTGGTAAACGGTGGTGCCGGTGACATTCCAGCGAAATCTGGAAACCCGATGCCGGTGAAATTCCAGCGAAATCTGTTTGCCGGCAAATAATCTAGCAAAGACTGGTAAACTGGTTTCGCATGAATCGGGCGAAAGTGCCCACCTTTTTGGATAGTCAAAACAGTTCGCTGCACGCACTTCTTGAGGATTGCAACGTCGTCCCGAGCTAAAACTCGCACTCTCGAGAATGCCGCCTGAGTGGTCTCGTACCTGCTCTGGCCCCAACTCTTGCCTGTCGCAAATAGCAAGTTGCCGGTGATCACTGCCCACCTCTCTGGATCGTCAAAACAGTTCGCTGCACGCACTTCTTGCAGGATTGCAACGTCGTCTCGAGCTAAAACACGCTCTCACGAGAATGCCACTGCATTGGCGGCCACCATTGCAAACTCAGTCCCCCTGCTCGTCTTGGCTTCCTTGCCTTTAGCCGTTCACTTTGCGTCGGCTTCCAGTGGATTTCGGTGTTCGTCAAACGAGAGTGGCTTCCGGTAGGATTCCAGCGACGGGTAATCGAAAGTGGTTCTGCTAAACTTCCAGCGAAAGTGGCTATCGGTAATATTTCTACCAAAGACTGGTAAACTACGCTGGTTTCTGGAGAAAATGAGTGGAAATTAACCCGCTTCCACCGAATGTCACTGGAAGGTTTTGTCGGAGTTTAACCGAAAGTGGCTCCGGTAGGACGTTCACCGAAATCTGGTAACTGAAAGTGGCGGCCGGTAATATTTCCATCAAAAAACTGGTAAACTACGCTGGTTTCGGGTGAAAATGAGTGGAAATTAACCCGTTTCCACCGAATGTCACTGGAAGTTTTTGCCGGATTTTTCAATAGGGTCTGCATTCAGAAATAGCCAAAGGAAAGTCATTTACGTATAAATTAAACAGCAAAGGCGACAAGGCCGAGCCTTGCGGCACCCCGACCGTTAGGAAAGTTCTACTACATTTGTGATTTCTAAAAGTCACAACCTGAGATCGTCCTGAAAGGTACCCTTTCAGAATCAAAAGAAACGAGCCCCTAAGACCAAGTTAACAGTTTAAAAACAAAAATGTTATGATTTATGCTGTCAAAGGCTTGCGATACATAGAAAACTGCACAGGTAAACATATGAAATCCTGCGTGTAGGCAGTCGCTAACTTTTCAAAAAGTGCCCGCGTTCCTCGTTCCGCAACAAATCCGTATTGCTGAATAGACAATAAACTAAACCGTTCAAGGAAACTACTCATTACTTTAAAAAAGACGTTTCTACAATACCTGTGAAACGCATAATAAACGTTTTATTGGCTGATAAATTTTAAAGTCGCCCACTTTCCCCCTTTGTCAAGTGGCTTAACAATCGCAGTTTTCAATCCAGTCGGCGAATCTCCTGTCTCTATAATACCGTTCAACATTTTCATGAGATCGCGTATCATAATTTTATCAAAACCTGCAGACTTTTTTTCCTTAAAGTAAAACCCATAATCGCGTAGTTAACCTTGTGACACTGGCGGAAGGAGAGCTGACGCTTCTTTATACTTGAGTAAAGTAATGTTACTGACGTCATCATTAGACCCATTTGCCCCGGACCCGAGTGTGAAAAAGAAGTTGAATTCATCCAGTTTTTTTCTGTGTAACCGGTGCATAAGGGTTACCTATCATATCGTCAATAAACCGTTTCTTAGGACTAGCCAGAACTCAGTTAATGCATTCCCAAGTTTTTGAGGAATCGAATCGATTCTTTTCAAATTCTTCTTTAAAATATCTGCGCTTAGAGGAATGGATTAATGCTGACGCCCTCTATCTGGAAATGTTAAATTCATCCTTTTGATTTAAATTATATGAAGAACACTTACATCTTCTCCAGAGAAATCCCTTAAACTTTATAGAAGCAAAACTTTCGTGGGTACTCCATTCATGGTCTTACTTACGCTTTTTAATGATAACTATTTTTTTACATGCGGAAGAAAATTGGAATAATATTCATCTTCTGTATCGTATAGCATTGGTGGTTCTGCAGAGGTTAGAAGATTATTGTCATAGTGGTTGACTTTCTTATCAAAATGCGCTTGATCAGCAATAGTTATTCCAGTTTTCGTAGTAATATAGTCCTTGCCCTTGTTGCTCGTTGCAACCTGGCAGGCTATAAAATAATGATCTGTTAGTTTTTCTAATATCACAGCCACTCTTACGGTGTTATCAAAAATACGAAGATTAATATGATCAATACAGGATGACACAAAGTCGCCTCCTAAAACTTCTTCTCGAGTAGGGGCTTGCATAACACTCTCGGTGTCATGAGTTGCCAAAAGGTTTAAATAATCACACACATTATGTCACGATGAATCCATGATATTTAGGTTGAAGTCGCCGACAAAAAAACAAGTGACCGGTCGGGCTGAATTCCGATATTGCGTTTGAAAGTTTTTGCAGAATTAGTTTGGCATTGCTGGACGGAGGATGATATATTGCTAGCATATCCATTGCATACTCTTGGTAGCTAATCTGCAGATAAGCACATTCCGCATGCATGATCACTATCTCAGCCAGAGATACTGACTTTCAAATACACGCATATTCCTCATTCCCTTTCAGACGGTCCTGTAAAAGCGAAACGATTGTAACCGGGAATAGAAAATAGACTGATAATGTCTTCAGTAGCATTTATTTCCGTTAGAATAAAAGCATCCATAACTGCGTCTAAACCTCGAACGCTTACCATAAACTGATCCCAGAACTTTCGGATCCTTCTAATATTAACGTGAAAAACACTAAACAACAACTTCAACGTTTTTCTAATTTATTTTCAAGTAACACACAATTCAAAAATTTAAAAACAAGTTATTATTTCTACCTATACGACTGCGTCCAAATCTGCGGCACGGTATTTAACCCACGAGAATTTATTTGCTTTTGCTTTGCCTGCTCTCTGACCATCCACAACAGCTGTCTGTTTTGCCTTGTGAAGGTTTCGTTGGAGAAGAGCACTGGTGTATCATCGGTTCGTTCAAGAGCACAGAGTTTGCCACGAGCACGCAGCCAGTGATCTTTCAGTTCGCAAGAGCTTAACTTAACCAAGACAATCGGGATTGATTTGGGCCTACCTGGAAGACGGTGGATTCCCTGGACGTCTCCCATTTCAAAATCAGATATATCAAGCTTGACTGCCAAGTCACTAATAATATTCCTCAGATTTTCATTTGCACTTTTTGGTAACCCTTTTGGTAACCTTTTGCGAAGGTGTTGCGGATGCGGTTCGCGAGTGAACCCGTTCAGATACACCAAGGCGTGTTTGGCGGTTTATCATTGATCACACGTGATCTTTTGATCACGTGTGATCAAAAATATAATATTGTAGTACAACACAGAGCTTGGTATGAAAAATGAAATCACAGTAGAAAAGCCCAGGCATTTACAATGGCAACATTTTGCCCTTATTCTCAGCAACTACTAAACCTATTTGAGTCGGAGTTGTTGCATTGGATATATACTTTTAAAAAAATCTACACAGCTTCGCGGAAAAACATTTATGAATTTTTTTATTTAATATTCTTTAACAGAGTTTCGAACTCCAAGAAAAAAAAAATACAATTATTTTATCTTTTTACGTTCAACCGTTTTAGAAATGAAATAAATTATAAATTTAAATGTTACTGCCGCGCTGCGGTGTGAAACGTATTAGGGAATGGATTTCATCCGTGCAGTGTCGTTACAAAATATATTGAGGAAGTTCGCGCTTCGGTGAAAGCGAAAATTTGTCTGCTAAACACCATATTTTGGCTTTACGCAATGTCGCTGCTGCGCGATCTGAAGCCCCTCTATCCTGGGAAAAGTGGCGCCATTCATTTTTGTGGAAATGCTCGAGGCACGCGCGGCGCGTTACTTCTGAGAAGAACATGGCGTCTGAAATCTAGCTCAGTGCATCGCTGTGCCACCCAACGTTGGTGCCACCATGATCCTCCCAAGTGCTGCACGTTGTACCTGCCTCGTGCATCGACGCACCTTGCGCTATTTTGAAACATTAAAGGGATACTGAACCATAGAATTTAGTGTCCATAATAAGTGGCGCACGTTCTTTCCACGAGCCAGCAGCCGCCGGTGTGCGCGAGCACTCGCAACGAAAATGACGTCAAAGACCTCCATTCGCGCTTGAGGACAGTGAAATGCATGGGCTTCGGGCCAAATGAAAATAAAGACAGGCTTTTCATCTCTACAAGTGAAAGCTACATGCTTCTTAGACCAATTAATCGCTTACCTTTTACACCAGACACCACTGTATGGATGAAAAACTTGTCTTTATTCTCCTTTCGCCCGAAGCCCATGCATTTCACTGCCATCTTAACCGCGAATGGAGATCTTTGACGTAATTTTTGTTGCGTGTGCTCGCACACACCGGCGGCTGCTGGCTCGTGGAAAGAACGTGCGCCACTTAATATGGACACTAAATTTTATGGTTCAGTATCCCTTTAAGCGGCTTTAGGTGGAATCAAAGACGACACCGTTGCGGCCGCCGCGAACATCCAAGTGCACATGCGAGTGGACTGACGCGTATCTCCCTTCCGTCAGGGCTGGATTCGGCGCTGTAGGCGTTCTGTCTAATGCAAATGAGCGGAGTAGGATGCATTCCCCCTAGTAAAATATATTGGCCATAGTGTACCCGGTCGAAGATTTGGAGCGCGAGGATCTGGTAGCACAGAGCATCAGAGAGCCATTTCTCGGGGAACCTGCACGTCAGGGCAGAGCTTTTGCAGCTGCGAGGACCCAAAACACGCTTGTTCGCTCGGGAGAAGTGTGTTTCGGCGTCTCGCCCCAGCGGGGTGCCAGTCACGTGGCTCTCCTTTCATCCGTTGTCTGCCACTCCACCTTTTCCATTTCGGCGGCCGCTTCACGTAGCGATCTGCCAGGCTTTGTCAGTATATATGTGGCTATGGCTACACTAATTTGTCACACGCGCTCCGCTTTCTTTCTTCTTCTTTTACCGCACTTCTTTTACTGCAGTGCAAAACGAAGACTTCTGGCGCGATTTTAATTCGCGACGGAAAGTTTGGGTATCATCACGTGGTGGAATTTTTTAGAACCCAGATTGAGGCATATTCAACTATATCTGCTGGTGCGAAGCCCCTTATATACACGAGTGGGCTTCTGGAATAATCGGTGCAGAAAGTACGACGCGTAGAACATTCGGACCTCGAACAAGCACCAAGATTCTCGAAATTAGCAGAACACTAGGTTGCAGGGATAGACAAATGACGCTTCGCCCTCAGGCATCGAACACTGGTTTTTCGCGTGGGAGGCAGGTACGATAACCGTCAGGCTACGCGCGCGCTGCCTGCTTGACCAGCTGCGCGCGCGGCAATATGCAGTTAATCTAACATCTTTATTTGCATGTCTCAGGTGCCTTCTAAGAAACGCTAGATTTTGATACGCCCTTGCACTTATATAGTCCGCGTTACTATTCCAGTGTAATGTAGTACTAAAAATCACACCTAGATACTTAAATTCATTTACTTTTGCAAGTTCTGTGCTCCCTATAGTATAACGAAAATCTAACACCTTTTTCTTGTTTGTAATGCTACAAAACTCTGTCTTGTTAAAATTAATAGCCATGACCCATGTAGTACACCATGAACTGATTACCCCCAAAGACTCATTTCGTAACTCTTGATCACGAACTGCAGTAATTTTAGTAAAGAGCATACAGTAATTGAATAGGGTCAGCTGAACATTTAGAAATTAGAAAAACCGCGAGAGAAAAAGACATACACACCGCTGTCTTTTCCTCTCACGGTTTTTGTAATTTGTAATTGTTCATCTGACGGTCTGACCCTATTGAAGTATGTACCAACTAGCTCAAGTAAAACCTGTAGTACAGCATACAGTAATCCGCGAAAAGTTTAACATGCACAGAAGGTGGCAGATTCGAAGCTATGTCATTAATATAAACTAAAAATAAGAGTGGTCCTAAAACCGAACCTTGAGGTACTCCTGAATAAACTGCGAATTTTGGAGAGCATACATTGATATAACTGACATCCTGCGTTCGGTCACGTAACTATGAACGTATCCATCTTAACAAACTCCTATTAAGACATAATATACGTAGCTTTTCAAGCAATTTGTCACGTGGAACACAGTCAAAGACCTTTGAAAAATTCATGCATTTCACATCCACTTGGCCACGTTCATTATTAACAGACGCAAACTCTTGCGCAGATTCAAGTAGCTGCGCGACCGTTGATAGACCCTGCCTAAACCCGTGCTGATGCTTATAAAGTAACTTATTTTCTTCCAAATAATAAATAATATGTTTGGATATATTTTGTTCTAGCAGTTTACAACATGTCGCTGTTAAAACTATTGGATGCTAATTTTCAGTTGCCATCTTGTTCACAGACGTTTAAATTAATACAACTTTCCCACATAACCATCCTGCCGGTAACTTGCCCTGCCGAAGAGAAGCTTGAAAAATTGCAATTAAATACCGGGACCCCCACTCTGCGTATCGTCTTAGAAACGCATTCGGAATATCGTCTGGGCCTGATGCCTTTTTAACGTTTATGTTCAAAAGCAAGTTAAAGATACAACTCTGCGACAGAACAAGATCCGGCATGTCTGACTGATAAGAAAAATAGGCAAGGTCTTCCGATGGGCCGCGTGACGCAGTAAAAACGGAGTTAAAGTATTTGTTGAATTCAGCTGCAATTTAAAGGGGACAAGAAATAGCTTCATCATTAATTGAAATTTGCGAAATCACCTCCATAGGTGATGAAAAGAAGCGCCAACATTTTTGTGGCTATTCCTTCAAGAACCGTGAAAGTGCGTTACCACAATAGCTTTCTCTAGCTTGTGTGATAAGATTCCATAGCTTACGCCCTAAGTCGGCTATCTCCGTGAAATTTTTCACACGGCTTCTCCTTCGGCGTTTTAGTTTTCGTTTTAATTGTAGGATTTCTTGATGGGACAAAATTATATACACAGGGGGATACAATGTTCTTGAATTTTCCCCATACGCTACTGATGTCAGAAAGTTGACTAAATTCATTAAAATGCCATTCTAGGTAGTCGAAAATAGACACATCATCCGAGTTTTGAAAATCTCAAACCACATTACCCAAACGAGTGTTTTTGAATGGCGATTTAGAAAGTAGGATAGTGAATACCAGCATTTTATGATCAGAGACGTCGCGTCAATAACGTCGACCTCATCAGCTTCGATCGCATTACTAACAAAAAGCTGATCTAACGTTGCTTGGCTAGTGTCTGATACTCTGGTTGGGGCGTTCACAAGTTGTCGCATATTAAAACTAAGAAATATCTAACAGAAGTTCAGAGGATGCGACTTCTGTTTTACCTACTTTACCGGATGTCCAATCAATATTAGGCAGGTTGAAGTATCCCGTTAAAACAACCTTAGTTTTTTCGGTGAAGTGCATTGCCATGTAATCATATAAATCTTCTAAACGTTTTTTCGAGGCATTTGGTGGCCTGTAAACGGCGCCTAAAGTAAAAACGTATCCGTAGAATGTCAAGCTACACCTTAATACCTCGCCACTGATAACACAATTCAGTGGCGTCAATTGTACCGAATCTTTAAATATGACTGCAACGCCTCCACCCCTTGATCCTCTATCTTTTCTAATAATCCTGCATAAAGGGGGGATGATTTCGCTGTCACCAATACCACTGTTTAGCCACGTTTCGGTTATAACAACAACATGGGGATCATGAGTTAGCAAGATAAGTTCGAGGTCATCTACTTTATTCACGATGCTCCGAGCATTAAGACTTAAGATCTTCAACGATTCCTTAGGGCGCTTTCTTAAAGGGGATGGCGTCATTTTAATTCCTTCGATTCGTTGGGTGATCTTCTTTTATTTCATTTTGGCCCCTTGGGGTTATTCCATTCGAAAATGTCGTTTCCCATTTTTATCTTATCATGTATCAGAAAAACAGTTTTCCCGTAATCACGATTTCGTTTGCTACTTTCTCACAGCTGTTTGCGCTTTTGTAGCGTCAACCATGAATAATCGTGCTCAAGTGTTACTTTGCTACCTTTACGTGGTCTGCGTTTTTTTAGAAGATTATCCATTCATTGTAGTCGAAAAACTTAACCATAACATGCCGGCTCCCCTTTGTCTTTCGATCAACCCGATGATATTGTTCGACGGGGTTTGTACGAATTCCGAGTTTTTCTGCGAAGATACCCTCTCGTCAGGGTATTGAACCGAACCCGAACCGTGAACCGAAAACCGGAAAAAAAACGTTATTTTCGGGAGAACCGGAGTTGAACCGGAACAAAATCATTTTTTTCGCTCCGGAGCGGAACCGATATATTTTCCATGCGGTTTTCGGTTCATACGCGAAGTCAGGTCGCGTAAAAAGTGCGTGGCTAAAAACACAGTTCCCTTAAAAGAAATAAATAAAATGCAAAAAAGAATTTTGCACAAACCAGAGTTTATTTGGACTAAAATAATAATTGTTTCGTTCCTGGGCAAAACTGATAAATTATTTTTCCGGTGGTTCGTTCATGTCAGTCAAAAAGCGAGAAAAATAGGTAGCGGAAAGCTCTGTAACGTTCCATTATCAGGTTTGCACATAACGGTCGTCTTCATAATTTATAAAGTTCGCCTCGAGAACTCAAACGAAATAAGCACAGTAACTATACATTCTCCGGGATCTCTGGTCTTATGTTGGTGCTCCAGCCATTTACCATGAGATAACTCTTTGAAAGGCACGGGGCAAGATCCGAGGTCAGAGGTTATAGATGCAGCCTCTCGCTTCTATCCCATCGTCAGCCAGGTATACAGCGTCACGACAGACAACAGTGCCAACATGGTAAAAGCTGTGCGTCTCCTCGCTTAAATGAGCGAGGAATCTTCTGACTCCGAGCAAGAGGTCGCTCCAGTGACCCTGAAGTTGAGTCCCACGCTCTGCAATATCTACTGGAGAATCCCGAGAGCGCACTCTGTGATGATTCCGGCTCGCTAGAAGGGATGAGGCGCGCCGCTCACACGCTGCAGCTGGGAGTTAGTGACGCCTTGAAAGGTTCGGGCAGCGGGCACATTGTTGAAGAAATCCGTGCGCTTGTTAAGAGACTACGTGTCCAATATGTTATGTCCCTGATCAAAAAGCTAGGATTGAAGAAACCAATGCTTGATTGTCCAACGCGGTGGATGTCCACGCAGCATATGCTCACCAGGCTACTTGAACTAAGAGGCTTCACTGGAGGGTTGCTCTCAAAAGAAGAAAGCTCCAGGTGGACTGAAGACTTATGGGCGGAAGTCGAAACGCTCGCAGTTTCGCTTCGCCCGGCAGGAGTGGCCACGAAGACATTGCAAAAGGAACAGCTCACTGTAGGGGATTTCTACAGAGCATGGCTGAGATGGGTCATGGACACCTCCAAGATATCGTCGCCGTTAGCAAAGGCCTTGATTCAGTCAATGGAAAAGAGGGAGCGACAACTCCTTGACACGGATGTCTTTTGTACAGCAGTGTACATGAATACCCGCTACCACCTTCTTCTCACCCCTGAGCAGAAGTACCGGGCCACGTTGCATTTGACAAAGACTTGGAGCCAGATAACAGCTCTGCAATGCGAGCAAGATTCTACCCTTTCTTCTGAAGCTGCGGCGGCTCCAGAAGATCCAGAAGACGCCCTGGAAGCGCTCCTCAAGGAAAGAGCGGTTGAGGCTGGCGTGCACGTTCGAGGTACCAGTAGCCCACTTGATATAGCATGCCTCCTGGAAATGCTAGACAAGGAGCCGCGGCTTTCAAGGGACGCTAACATGTTGCCGTTTTGAGAGGAGAGAAGGGAATGTCATTTAGAACTCTATGCACTGGCGCAAGTAGCCCTGGGAGTTCCTGCGACCCAGGTCAGCGTGGAGAGAGCTTTTTCTGCACTGAAATTCATTTTATCGTCTCAGAGGTGCCGTTTTTCTCCGGATATGCTTGACGACATCCTGCTTCTTCGGTCAGCTGTCTGACATAGAACTGCGCTTTCACCCACGTCCCGAGGTGCCCCAGCACGAGCTCGTTCGTTCCACTCAGTAATGTGAGCCTTTGCTTTTTATATGTAACACTTTTATAAAGTATGCGTAGTTTGTTTTTTGCTGTCGTTAATTGTTTTTGTAGCATGAGTACGAACCGGTTCAAACCGGTTTGAACCTTTATTTTTTCCCTCCGGAGTTGAACCGGAGCTGAACCCTTTTTCCTGAACCGGAACGAAAACCGGAACGAAAAACAATTTGGTTTGACACCCTGCTTCTCGTACCTTCGATTTAAGTATATCTGCCGCTTCACCGGCATCTTCGGGAACACCAAAAACCATAAGATTGTAGCGGCGGCTTCGATCTCCTAAGTCAACCAACTTTCTTTAGCATTCAATGAGTTTGCTTTGTACTAACGTAACATTTTTTTCGAAACTCGTCATCTGATTTCTAAGCTCTTTTGTTTCTTCGACTGTGACCTCGTTACTCGCTCGTTACTCGCTCGAAAAGTAACTAAGTACGTTACTCGTTACCGATTCTCGAAAGTAACGCGTTACTTTACCTAGAAAGTAACGAGTTACTTTTCACGTTACTTTGACGACCAAGTACACAACTGTTTTTGTTTCATGGTTTATTGTTTTCTTTTAGTTGTCGTTGCAGCAGTAGCTGCCTCTCGAAGTTTTCATCAGTTATGTTTCGCCGCTTCCTTGAAAATACATCTCCGGCGACGGAGAAGAGTCGTTCTATCGACGCGATCGTAGGAACGGCAGTGTTGTTTTTCAGCAAGAGCTGGTGTATCTGGGATTCCCCTCTCTCTTGTGTTCCCTCTACTTCTAAAGTTCGAAGTTCACAATGGATTATGCGCCTTCCCGCGTTGGCAACCTCCGGGTTTACATTCGGTCCCTACTCGGTTCGAGAAGGTTCAACCAACGTACCTTATTGTATTCGACGGGTGAAAGGCATTCCCAGCTGTAGAGTTCCGTACAGAATTGTTAATCGCTGGACATGTCAGTCGAACTGTTCGACTGACGTGTTCAGCGATATACTTTGCTGTACTGTCATACAGTTTCGTTGTTTTTTGGGTTGCCCGCCTACCGTTTTCGCAATAGACGCATACTCAGATTGGAATAAAAACAAGGCCGTTTAAGCGGTGTTGTACACATTACTCCTCAAAAGTAACCAGATTCTGTTACTCGTTACTTGGCCTTAAAGTAACTAAATATTTTACTCTTTCTAATGCAATTAAATACAAAAGTGCAAGCGAGCTGGACTTGAATGACGAAAATAATCCCTGGAGAAGGGGAACAAGAGGGACAAAGGACAAACACAGCTAGGTGACTGATGGGCGACCGAAAAAATCCGCCTAGTCCGGGTATCGAACCCGGGACCTCTCCATTAGTAGGTGAAGCGCTCTACCAACTGAGCTAACCAGGTTAGACGTCAGTAGAGCAAACTGGTTTTATCAGCTGCCACCAGTCTAACACCAAAAAAGGTGAAGTTTGCAATTTAAGGTTATGTATATAATGGAATTAAATGCAAAGGTGCAATCGAGCTTGACAAGAATGACGAAAATGATCCCTGGAGAAGGGGAACAAGAGGGACAAAGGACAAACACAACTCCAAACACAGCTAGGTGACTGATGCGCGAACGGAAAATTCCGCCTGGTCCGGGTATCAAACCCGGGACCTCTCCATTACAGGTGGAGCGCTCTAACAACAGAGCTGACCAGGGGTTAGACGTCAGTAGAGCAAACGGGTTTTATCAGCTGCCACCAGTCTAACACGAACAAGGGTGAAGCTTGCAATTTAAGGTTATGATTATGATGCAATTAAATGCAAAGGTGCGAGCGAGCCCCAGTCACCTAGCTGTGTTTGGAAATTTGTGTTTGTCTTTTGCCCCTCTTGTTCCCCTTCTCCAGGGATTATTTTCGTCATTCTTGTCCAGCTCCCTTGCACCTTTGCACTAATTTGCATTATAATCATAACCTTAAATAGCAAGCTTCACCCTTGTTGGTGTTAGACTGGTGGCAGCTGATACAACCCGTTTGCTCTACTTATGTCTAACTCCTGGTTAGCCCAGTTGGTTGAGCGCTCCACCTGTAATGGAGAGGTCCCGGGTTCGATACCCGGACAAGGCGGATTTTTTCGGTCGCGCATCAGTCACCTAGCAGTGTTTGGAGATTTGTGTTTGTCCTTTTATCCCTCTTGTTCCCTCTCCAGGGATTATTTTCGTTATTGTACTCGTTCTTTTTCTAGAAAAGTAAGTAAATACGCTACTCGCTGCCAAACATATTACCTGCTCCTAGTGAAAACTAAGACGTTTCAAATATACCACACTCTAGTTTGAGTGTATTTCAAGTACAGTTCATGTTTATAAGTACACAAAAATATGCCGAAAATATACATTTTTTTTTACTTAGTACAAAAATATATTTGTGAAATTTTTTTTTTAAAAATACCTTTTTAAACTGCGCTTAAACTACTCTTCATGCATTCTGACATTCGTAAAAAACTAAATTAGTAGCCACAAAATACCTTTCACATACATATCTGAAAATATTCATTTATTTTATGCAAAATATACCCCAACCCTAATAAAAATGCAGCGATCAAATTATGTCCAGAATACACTTAAACATGCTAGAAATCGTAAATACTGTTGCGCTATAACCTTAGTATCTTTTGACTCCAATTACATGCATACAAAATAAATTTACTTAAACAAACAAAGTATTGAAAAATCGCCAATCAGAAGTAAACTTCAAGCCGATGTGGAGTGCACTGGAGTGCCTAAATACAATATTTATTTAGTTCGTTAATTGAGTTGTGCAACATCGCACTGATAAACCAGCCCTGTTTATGTTATTGTTTTCTCTTTTCCTTCAAGAACGCACCTGATGAGTTCCTTGCACACCAATCACAAACAGGATTCGGGAACTACAATTACCACACTTGCTGATGCTGCAAAGCTTCAGCAAGTGCTTTGTGCAGATATGTTTGGTGTGGCTGTGTTAGCACCAGGGTATTGAACCGAACCCGAACCGTGAACCGAAAACCGGAAAAAACGTTATTTTCGCGCGAACCGGAGTTGACCCGGAACGAAATACTTTTTCTCGCTCCGGAGCAGAACCGATATGTTTTCCATGCGTGCGTGAAGTGCGTGACGAAAAACATAGTAACCTGAAAAGTAAACCAAAGAATTCAAGAAAAGAAATTATTTTCGCTCTAACCGGAGTTGAGCTGGACCGAAATATTTATTCTTTTGTTCCTGGGCAAAACTGATCAATTCTTTTTGCGGTGTTTCGTTCATGTGGGAAGTCAAAAAGCGCAAAAAATTGGTAGGGGAGAGCTCTGTAATGTTCCATTATCAGGTTTTCACATAACGGTCTTCTTAATAATTTATAAAGTTTGTCTTGAGAACTGAAAAGAAATGAGCACAGTAACTATAAATTATCCGGGATTTCTGGTCTTATGTATTTTTTTAACAAATGCCCACATTCGTCCTAACCTTTTATTGGGGACCGGAAATGGCTTATCAAAGAAAATACCCAATTCGTACGTCAGCAAAAGTGACCAATGAATGAGCTTGTTAGGTGGCAAAACAGTGAGTTGGGCTAGTTGAATTGTCACCTCTCTTTGTCCTTGTTTTCGTTTGTCGTTCAGTTTAATTTTTGTTTGGTGTTTCTTGTTTTCAATTTTGTAGAGCTGTGTGCAATTTACTTTAAACGCCTTGATTTAATTGTACAACTGATCGGATAAGAGGGCGATACAAAGGCCGATGGATATTTTAGAACCTGCACTAGTTGCCATACTGTGGCGCATCTAATCTGCTTGCAAAATAAGTCAGTGGACTTAATAATCTGTCCGAAATTAAAGTCTAGCACCGGGAAGGGGAGGGGGGATTCAATCAACAGTTAGAGCTACAGAAAACAGCAAAACAGCTTCGATCTCTGGTAGCAGAGACTGCAAGGACCAAAACGTTTTCTCCTCAGAAACACAGACATCCAGGCGCCCAGCTCTTCTGAGCATTCTTAGATAAGGAGCCGCGGCTTTCAAGGGCCGCTAACGTGTTACAGTTTTGGGAGGAGAGAAGGGAACGTCATCAAGAACTCTACCCATTGGCGCAAGTAGCCCTGGGAGTGCCTGAGACCCAGGTCAGCGTGCAGCGAGCCTTTCTGCACTCAAGTTCATTCTATCGTCTCAGAGGTGCCGTGTTTCCCCGGATATGCATGACGACGTCCTGCTTCTTTGGTCAGCTGCCTGACATTGAACTACGCTTTTACCCCCGTCCCGAGGTGCCCCAGCACTAGCTCGTTCGTTCCACACAGTATGAGCCTTTGCTTCTATATGTATCACATTTATAAAATATGCATTGTTTATCTTTTGCTGTCGTCAATTGTTTTTGTAGTATATGAGTACGAACCGGTTCGAACCGGTTTGAACCTTTATTTTTCACTCCGGAGTTGAACAGGAGCTGAACCGTTTTCCCTGAACCGGAACGAAAACCGGAACGAAAAACATTTCGGTTCGACACCCGGTTAGCACAATGTTAGTTAACTGGATGTGAATACTCACCATTGATACGTGATGTGAGTAGTGGATTTAATATAGTGAAATTTAATGACCATATTATATAGTCGACTAGTAAAGAAAAGCAAGATAACTATTTTAAAATGAAGAAACTGCCTTGACTCGCTTCGGTCTGAGTGCTGCTATGCAGAGAAGCGATAACATTTATTCTAGGAGCCGTTTTTGTGAATGTTTTTTTTAGCGACTGCACCAATCGTTATTAGATGTACCTATGCTTTTTATTAAGAGATATCGTCCACGAACTTCGAAACACTGTTTTCCCTTTGACAGACTTCCGAGAAAAAGATCGAATACTTGGACCCTTAATGAGTGCAGATGCGGTCACAGGCTAAATGATTACCTTCAATATGTAGGCTATATAGGGCCCTGGAGCAGTCAACGAGACTGTGATTCAGGTTTTCGGTGCTTAATGCTGTTTGTATTTGTGTTCGTTTCCAATTTGTAGTTGTGGGATGTATGTAGTAGTAACCTTCAAATAACACAGGGACACCATTTACTAATGAAATACAAAAAAAAAAATATTTGTGTAGTGAGTTTATATTACACAGATGGCATCTTGAGGGTGAGGGAATTATGTTTTTTGTATATTTGAAATGGTGTTTGAATTATATTTGTGATATACTTTGAATGCCTTACGCGCATATTTCGAATGTGGACAAGATAACACAGAATTACTACAAAATGTATCTGAATATTCAATCTATTTCAACTCTGTTTCAACTACAGCCTTCTTTTGCTAAGGGTAGGTAGCAGTAAAACGTTACTTCTAACGAGTTACATGAAATATTAACTGGGTTGAAGATATTAACAGGTAACTCGTTACTTGTAACGAGTTACCTCGTCAGTCACTCACGTGAAACACGTAAGTCGAACTGTTCGAATGACGTTTTCAACAATATACGTTGCTCTACTGTCATACTATCTCGTTGTTCTTCCGGTTGCCCAGCTACCGTTCTCGCAATGGACCCATACTCAGGTTATAATTAAAAACAAGGCCGTTTAAGCGGCGTTGTACACGTTACTCCTCAAAAATACCAAGATACCGTTACTCGTTACTTGGCCTTAAAAGTAACTAAAAACGTTACTCGTTACATAAAATATTAACTCGATTCAAGTAACCCGTTACTTGTAACGCGTTACGTACATGTCTGGTCGAGGGTGTAGTTTCCGGTCGAGGGAGTTGACGTTGACGCACGAGCCGTCACGCAGTGGGCGGACAAATGAGTCACCGGTATCGCGTGCATAGCACGTGGGCACACATTCTGAGGTGACGCTTGGGTAGGCACAGTAGGGCAGCAAGCAGCACACGTGTGATTGCGGAAGAAAACACCTGCATAGCGAAAACGAGTGGATGAGTTGACTGTGTCGCAGCACAGCCTCCGAGCCTACCCCACGTGTCGGCATTTTACTTACATTTTAGCTACTACGGAGTACGTCTGGAATACATGTGTGCATTTTAATTAGAGTCCGCGTCTTTTTTTATCATTTTTTTTTTGCATATTTACATTCGCGTGGCTGAATATGAAGACAACCTACCGTCCACCGCCAGGGTTATTTTTCTATATAAAACAACGCAAGCGCACCGAATGCACACGTGCACTTTCACACTTCAGCCAAGAGCCTACAGAAAGACCAACCGACTGAAAACCATGACGACTCTGGTGAGAGGCATCAGTTTTGTATATGCTGCTTTCTAACTTATATACGGCTTTTTAAACTATTTGATTTATTGATAGAAACATTTTTTTTTGTATTTTTGAACGACACGTTTACGCATACGTTTTTATATACTGAATGGGACATTAAGTATAAGGATTTTGAAAGATATTAAAGTACAACGCAGACATGCCACTTCAGTTTATCATTTACATTTTAATTGAAAAGGTTCTAAATACACCCTTTGGCGAAGTATGATCCTAAAATCGGCGTAAAAATACACATGTCATGTCGCAATTTATAGACGTTGAGAGCCTCAAAATGCTATCTTGAAGTTCGGCTGTTACGTATATGTGGGGAACTAAACTATGAACGTTTTTATATTAAATACTTACTTAGAATGAGTTGAGATAATCTTATAGAAGCATTTAATCTAAAAAAATTGCTATTTGTTTGTTTATAGAATAATGAACCATATATTATTTTCTTTTAGACACGATGGGAGACCGCTCGAATATACCTAACAAAACACAATCTGCTGCAACAAGCAGCATAAAAAATAAAATAAGATGATTCATAATCATCTCGTTTTTCGTGAGTGGACGACGGCACAGCATCTTTACACAATAAATAAATGTTGAGTATCTTTTTTTTTAAGTTGATGGTAGACAAGATACATTTCTTATCAGATATATATGTATGATTCCGTTTTTCTAAGTTTATTTCTCATGAAATTAGGAGCTTGTTTTTCGGAGTTTTTTTGCACGCTAAAAAGACTGGGCTTATCGGAATTTATTTTTGTTACTTTTTCAATTCTCTGACACTCGGAGCTTAATTTTGCTTAGTTGTCATTTTTTCAAAATTTAATACAAAGATTAAAAGTCCAGACATTAACGTTCATTAGAACTCGCCTTCGGTCATCCGAACTCACCTTTATCGACTGCTACTTAACCAGCTGTATTTGGCATTGGCCCATTACTATTGGCAAGGCTAACTATCCCACGACAGATATTGCTAAAAAGTGTTGCTTCAATAACAGTCGATACTTTGAAATAAACTAAACTCCTGGACGTAGTCGCGGGGAAGTATGGGAGCTTCAGCTGCACTCTCCCTCCATTGAAATATGCGAGTTCATAGCTACCGCTGTTCACAAAAACAGTACCCCTCTTTCCTCTAAGGAGCGCACAAATAGTGTAGCCCAGTATCGAAATTTAAACAATGGCTTTGGTCGTGACAAAGACAACGAAACTTGACGAGCTAAAAGATAAACCCATTTTTGTCAGTGGTCCGAGACTGTAAAGGAAATTAACACGCCCTCTCAGGACTAGTGACCTTGCTATTTTATAAAATGTACTTGTGCAATACCCTTTTTCATTTTT
>JABSTQ010008798.1:0-70388 GCA_013358835.2 Ixodes persulcatus
GATCGGCAGTTTGCGTCTGTCCTCATACCACGCCAAATGGCGGCGCCCACAGCAATGTCGGGGAACGGAGTGACGATACTCTAAGAGCAGCTCATTTAGTGGCTCTAACACCGGGCAGAAAAGTCGCTTGGCATTCCTCAAAGCGCGCGGCGCGGACAGCCGGCTCGGCACCTCAATCGGTGCCCAAAAGTAAGATCACGTGATGCACGGCCCTCGAGCCAAACAGAATTTGGTCCGTCGTGTGGATACACTTTTAAGAAGCCGGGCCGCGGACCGCCGACGGACCTCAAAGACCGGTGACGTAGATCACGTGATGCGCGGCCCGCGGACCAAAACATCATTTGGTCCGTCGTGTGGATACACCTTAAAGGGATTGTCCGGTCAAATTTTGTATTCGAGAAAACATTGATATCGTGTTATATTGCCTCGAGACGCATCGTATGCAATATCTGAATTTGATATGCCCCTCTGCGTGAGTAATGAATTTATACGCTCCAATCGCATCTAGCGTAAACGCTGCTTCGTTGGCAACATTGAAGCTCTGATGTCACAAAACAAAAGCGAGCATTTCTGTCTCATCGTTTGCCTGCGAGTGAACGCCTCAGCGTGCTTCGTTTTTGTTGTTGTGCTCGACTTTTTCGTGGTTAGGAGCCACAACCACCGAGCAGTACATGCGAGCCAAGACATGACCTTCCACTCTTTTCCGCGAAACGTACAGAGACGAGTTTAAGTGGATCTTCGCCATGCGTAGGGACTAGTTCCCGTCAAGATCGAGATCCCGTTTATGCAATCATCTCGCAGAAGACAGCTACGAGCTGAGCTCTAACCGGACAGAAGGCTCGTAACTGAGGTGTGATGGTGTGCCAACGATATTAAACTGCGTCCGTACACTCCTCGCCCGAATCGTATCAATCAATTTGATTATGCAGCGAAACTGAACCAACAGCTAGCCATCTGAAACGATACCAGAAGTTGTGTTTAGCACGCGTGCAGCCGATTCTGTTTGACCGCGTGTGAAAATGGAGCGTAAGTACGATTCACCAAACTCGTCCAAGTCAAGTGACGATATGCATTTCACGATTCGCCGTTTGGCCTTCGACCCGCGGACATCGCCTCTGAGGGAACGATCCGCAGGCTCATCACCGCTAAAGCGGATCCGCCGACATGTGTACCCAGATGCCGCTACAGAGGCAAAAATCTGCATCCTTTGTATTTGCAAGCGCCCCTAGTTCGATCGGTGGCGGTCGCAGTTGTGTTTGCGCGAAACGGCATACGTTTGCTCGAAGCTTATGGCTGTTTGCGAGTAATATCCTGCTAAAAGGCTGACTTTTTTGCACATGCTTGGGAACTGCAATTAAAAAAAAAAAACGTATTTCAGTAGAGTACAGCCTAGGAGACTAATTCGAAACAAAATGCAAGACATCCATCGACCAACGCTTGTTATCCCGACCCATCCGACAAACCTTGCGTTTTGTGACGTCACGGCAGCACCTACGGATGTCAGCCGTTGACACTGGCGAAATTCGGGTGCAGTTTCGTACCTACGCTCACGAAAGGTTTAATTAACAACGGGAGATCATTTATCAAAATAAAATGACGTTCGTCTACATGAAGGCTTCCTCGACGTAAAGAGCGCAAAACCTTAAGTACTTCCGGTTTCGGCCGGACAATCCCTTTAGCGGGCGGCAAGCGGGTCAGTTTCTAGTCAAGAAACACTGGCGCAGCACCCTTGTGACGTCACGTCGCGGTGGCGCCGCGTGGATTGGTTGTACCTCGTATCGCAGCACCCCGTTGACGTGACGTCGCGGTCGTACGGCTGATGATGAGTGCTACCATTCCTCTAACAGATATTTTAGGTTTTTCCGTAGACGCCCGAAACGAAACTTTGAGCCGTTATAAATTTTAAAACTACACACAATATTTAAAAAGAAAAAAACAAGTTTTAATTAGGGAACGCACTGTTTTAGCTGAAACAGTCGTAGTCCCAAATTAAAAAAAAAAAAACATATTGACCGAATTTGCCTTTTAAGGAAGGGCCCCTGGAAAAAAAAATTAAAGAGTTTGCTTGAGACGCGCACGTAAAAAAGATAATTTTACGCGAAAACGTTTTTTTTAGAGCAGTATTGACGGCGCGAGACGCCATTTTGTGGGGAGTCACCTCCTTTCCACTTGTTTTCTTTTGGCATTTTGGGCGAGTGGAAGAGAGGTGGATCGGCGTCGCCTTCTCGTTGAGGTGGAAAGACCCGAATGACCATCTCGGTGAGCGAATGACCATTCCATGACGTCATGCATTTGCGCGCAGCATTCCAAATAAATCTCTCGCCGTCAATATTACTGCAAATTCTTTTTCGCCTAAAGTTTATTTTGACACGCATCTCCCAACCAGACTGTTTACAAAAAAACTTTTTTGTCTCTTCAGGGTCCCTTTAAACACACCAAGTCCGTGTGCCACTAGATACGATAGTGTACAGTTCACATACAGCAAGAACATGCACATGCAACGCACATACTCAGACAACGCAAAGACATCCATGGGATATTCTCAGGATATTCAAGTAAGGATGTTTGGTCATCCTGAGATAATCCTCGACTCCTCCTCAAGAAGTCCAACTAGGATCCATTCGTCCGGCGAGGGTATATATGTTGGATATGTTCTCTGGATGATGCCTGAGGACTTTTTTCATACATCCTCAGGACATGTGCCAACAATTCTTTGTGCATACTTCGGAGCTACTGTATGAGCATGTAACAAAGAATTAGTAATAGGATTCATTTAAATGTGTTTTTTTCCTGCACTAAAAGCATGAACTGCTCTATTTGTAGCACTACAAATACAGCAGTTTGGACTTTTAAAGTAGGCAAAGAACCACATTTAAGTTAATCCTATCACTAATTCTCGTTATGATGCTGATACATTGAAGCTTTATTGCAGCCGTTGACATTTATAAAGTGCTGCCAGAAAGCGTGAATTGTGCAATATTGTCACGAATGACAGACGATGAGGCAGGAGAAAAAGAAATGAACTAAAATTTAATGGGGGCAAACTTGTGCTAGAAACGTAAAAAAACACAGACATGAGCAGCGAGCGTTTGGCGACGGTAGCGGCAAGCGACGGTGCGTCGGCGTGACAGGTGACTTTTGCGAGAGAGAATCAGTGAATGAATGGGCAATACGGCGCGCTGAGCTCTTTATCTACAGCGCTCGTCATCTCGAATATTCAACCCACAATGTTTGGGAGTTAGCTAGGGCGAGACTGACTAAGCAAGGTAATTCTGGCCTCCTTCTATTTTACGCTCGGGGTAAGGATAAACACAAAACTTGTAGATGAACGATGAAGCGTATCTTCTCGATCATGCACGCGGCATTACTCCCCCCTGTAAAAGCGCATCGCCCCGATGCAACACATAACGAAAGAAAACAATGGTAAGCTAAGAAAGTCCTCTGGAGCACGAAAAGTCCACAGCCCTACTGAGCGTAGAACGGCTTAAGTCGAACGACGTGAACCACCTCGTGTCGTGGTCGACGTCCTGATGATGCTTGCATTCCGTCGGCCCTACTTCGTAGTTGAGCTAACCGAGACAACGAAACCCCTTTGTGGTCCGAAGTACCGCTTTAACAGTTTTTCTATGAGGTCACGGCGACGAATGGATGTCCACACCAACACGCTGTCTCCGGGCTGGAAGTGAGCGTCTCAAAGACGAAGGTTGTAGCGGCCAGCGTCGTCACGCTGCTGGTCTTGAATCCGGAGTCGGGCGAGCTGGCGGACTTCATCGGCTAGTTAGGCAACCACCTGGGAGTCGTTGCTTCAATCGCCAGCTGGCTCATGGGGCAGCATCGCGTCCAGCATAGTCGTTACTTTCCTGACCAAGTACCAGCTAAAAACGTATAACTCCAGTTGTCTCTTGAACTGCCGTGTTGTAGGCAAACGTGACGTAGGGTAAGACGTCGTCCCACGTCTTGTGTTCCACGTGGACGTACATGGCGATCATGTCGGCGATGGTCTTGTTAAGCCGTTCCTCAGCCCGTTTGTCTGTGGATGGTACGCCGTCGTTCAACAATGGCTGTTGTGGCTGAGCCGGAGGATCTCTTGAGTTAGCTGTGCGAAAAACGACGACCCTCTGTCTGTTATTTGTACTTCGGGGGCACCGTGCCTGAGGACGATGGCTTGAACGAAGAACTTGACGACTTCCACTGCAGTGCCCGATGGAAGGGCTTTGGTGTCGGCATACCTTGTGTGGTAATCGGTCATAACGACGATCCACCTGCTTCCTTGCGTCGATGTTGGGTACGGTCCAAGCAAGTTCATTCCGATCTGCTGGAACGGTACAGTTGGGGGGTGACCGGCTGCAGGAGTCCTGCCGGCTTCGTTGGTGGTTTTTTGCGTCGTTGGCATTCGCGGCACGATCGGACGTAGAGGTGGACAGTCTTTGGGAACTTGGGCCAGAAGTACTCTTCTCGAATCCTTGCAAGTAGTATTCCGTAGCCCAGGTGCCCGCCGTCGGATCGTCATGGCACGCTTAAGGGATAACCAGTATCCACGTCGAGTTGGTGCCGCCGAAGTTTTCTTTGTATAGCCAACCTTCTCGAACAGCGAATGTTGTTAGGGCTAGTGCGAAGAGACGTGGAACTGAACCCCCTCGTCTCTCCAGATGCTCGATGAGTGCAAGCAGCTCAGGATCGTCTTGTGGAAGTGCTGCCATGTTGTTCAAGGTTACTACACCGACAAAAACGTCGTCGTCGGTGGCGTCGGTGAGCTCAGACGCCAGCTCGACAGGGTGCTTTCGACAAAAAGTCGGCGTTGCTGTGCTTGCGGGCGGACTTGTAGACCACAGTCACGTCGAATTCTTGAAGTCGAAGACTCCACCGCTCGAGACGTCGAGTGGTGGTCTGTGACCACTCGAAACGGGCTTCCCTACAGGTACAAACGGAACCTGACTATGTCCTAGACGACTGCATGGCATTCCTACTCGGTCGCTACACTTTCTGTGCCGTCCCGCAGTTGGACGAGCACCCGCGCCAAGTCCTGCATTACTCGCGTTCATGTGAATTCCGGTGGCTACAAATTGGTCGAAGTGGCCGAGAATCGGAGGCGTCTGGAGTCTTCGTTTGAGCTCGCGGAAAGCCCGCTGTCATTCTTGGGTCAACTCGAACTTTACGGCATCCTTTGTAATGTATGTCAGTGGCGCGGAGAGTTTGGAGAAGTCCCGAACGAGGCGTCTATAGAAGGGGCGAAACCCAAAAAATCTTCGGACGGCCTTCTTGTCCGTTGGGCAGGGAAACACGGCTAAGGCGGACGTCTTTGCAGAATCAGGCCGTACACCTTCGCTACTCACGACATGGCCTAGAAACTGCAGTTCTCCGTATTCCAACCGGCACTTCGTCGGCTTTAGTGTCAGTCCGGCGGTCTTGATCGCTTGAGTCACGGCCCGAAGTCGCCTTAAGTGTTCGTCAAAGTCGCTTGGAAATACCACGACGTCGTAGAGGTAGACAAGACAGCATTGCCACTTAAGGCCAGCCAGCACGGTGTCCCTAACGCGCTAAAATGTTACCGTTGCTGTGCATAGTCCGAAGGGCATTAGATTAAATTCGCACAGTCCGTCCGGCATAACGAAGGCTGTCTTCTGGCTTTCTTTTTCGTCAACTTTGATCTGACAATAGCCGCTCGTCAAGTTCATTGAAAAAAAAAAATCGGGCGTGGCGCAGCCGATTTAGTATGTTGTCGATTCTGGAAAGGGGTAGACATGTTTTTGCCTCATGGCATTTAGTCAACGGTAGTTCACACAGAACCTCAGTGTTCCGTCCTTTTTCTTTACAAGGACAACTGGGGCGCCCATAAACTACTTTAAGGTTAGATAATGTCGTCGTTGAGCATTTCCTGAACCTGTTTTTATATAGCCTCCCTCTCTTTTAAAGAGACCCGGTACGGCGACTGGTGAATAAGCAATGCGCCGTCGTTAGTAACGATGCGGTGCTTGCCACCGTCATTAGTCGCACTCTTGATGACGTCGCGAAGCCCTCGCTGAACTCTTTGAGAAGTTCAACCAGCCGTCGCATTATGAAGCGGGGAGCTCGGGGTTGACGTCGAGCTGCAAATACGGCGTGATGTTGGGCTGTGACGGCGAAGGTTCCTTGGAGATTGCGGTAACGGCGGCTAATGCTTGAGGTTGTTCAATGTATCCCACGGCGGTACCCTTCGTTAGGTGCTGCGACTCATGTCGAAAGTTCGTCACGAGAACAGTTGCACGTCCTTCTTGGAAGTCCGCAATGACTCGTGGGATGCTGATTTCTCTTCCTAGAAACAGTTGAAAGTTGCCTTCCAGAGAGCTTTTCCGTACGCGGCTGCATTGGTGCCTATGGGTACTATACTCTGTTTCATACTTAGCGTGCAACGCTGTCAAAGCTACTGGCGCGAGCGCGTGGCTTTATCTATGGTTTTGTTTGCGCGAGAACGCGTGCAAATGATCAACGAGATCAAGCCCCACGCTCGCGCCAGTAGCTTTGACAGCGTTGCACGCTAAGTATGAAACAGAGTATAGAACGCACGAACGCGGTCGCAGGTTTACGTGATCGGTTAGAACTCGAACCACAGCTGACGTTACTTTGGAGTGCTCCGGCATTGGGACAGGTTTTTGGAGCGTCAACGTGCTCTCTCCTAGGTCGATGACAGTGCCGTACTCGCATAGAAAGTCCATCCCGAGGATAACATCCCTCGTGCAGTCCTGTAGAACGACACACTTCACCGGGCAGGTCTCACAGTGAATCTCGACGCGAGCGGTGCACCTCCCGACTGGTGTAATGGTGTGCCCTCTGGCGATTCGTATTTGAGGTCTGTCCCAAGGCGTCGCAACTTTCCGGAGGCGTTGAGAGAGTCTCCCACTCGAAACATAGTAGTCCGCACCGGTGTCCACGAGTGCCGACGCGTCGTGGCCGTCGATAACAACGCTGAGGTTGTTGGACACCATTGCAAAATCGCCACACCGATGCATAGCGTCGGTCGAGTGGGAGATCTCTGGCGTTCTTGTAGGCTGTTTATGTCGTCGCTCTACGGGTCGTTAGGTGCAAACTCTCTCAGCCCCATCTGGCGGAAGCTGCACCGTCGGTACACGTGGCCGGCCTCCCCGCAGTGGTAGCCTATAGGGCTACCACTGCGGGGAGGCCGCACGTCGGTCTTCCGGGGAACACGTCGGTCTTCCGGGGTACTGGAAGACCCCGGAAGACTGACGTACTGGACCTCGTCGCCGTGGCTTCGGCCCTACGGCGGCGCAGGAGATTTGACGTCGGGGCGGCTCGACATAGGGGCGAGGAGGAAGCTTTTGCCGTCGGGCCATTGCGGTGTAAATTAGCGTCGTTGCTCGAGCGGCGCGGGGTTGACAGCAGCCCGTGGTTCGATGGCTCTCTGAAGCTGTACAGGGGGAACAGCGCACCCGGGAAACAGTCACTCGAGTCAACATACACACAAAAGAAAGAGACACTTACGCAGTGCTGACTGACAACTCTTGGGTATATTTACACTTTCCCCTCTTTTTCTATTATGTATTATAGGCTAGGGCCAGAGAGAGTAATTGTTTCGATATGAAGCTAAATTTAAAGCTAACTAAATTGAAATTAATGTAAGGCTAGGTAGTCTAATTCTTTTTGTGACAAGGTTAAAGACGGAGTACTAACACATCTGCCGTTATGTTTTGCAATGTTCTCTGCCTCGATAATTTCTCTTGTTAGCTGGTTGTGGTGCTTGCCAAGCACGGCGCAGTTACTCAGCAGCTGTTCTCGCACGACTTCTGCGATGGACAGCGAAGCCGGGGAATCGGCACCAGGCAGCAGCTTCTTGTGTTCTTCGAGAACAACGTAGCGAATAATCTCGCGAAGCTCGTCGGCGCTGGTGCTGAACTCGGAGCGACCGATGCCAGAGTTGAGACGTCGTTGAGCCGATGATAGTGGCAAGCTCAGGCCATTAGCACCCGCTCGATGTTTGTTGCTTTGGCAACAAACCCCTGCTCTTGTTGGGAGGGTTGCGGACGAGGCCGCCGAAGATGTCGCTCTTCACGCCTCTCATGAGGACGCACAGTATTTCCTCCTCGGTGGCTTGCGGGTCTGCACGGGTACTCAGCCGCAGGTGATCTTCGACAAAGCTGGTAACAGTTTCATGAGGTGCCTGAGTCCTCGCCTCGAGAAGGTCTTCGGCCCGCTGCCTGCGATGCTGATTCATGAACGTCCGCTTCAGCTCGGTGACACAGGCGTCCCACGACGTAAGCGAAGCACCGTGGTTTTCGAATAACTGCCTCGCGGTTTCCTTCAGGAAGAAGTAGAGATTTTGGAGGCGCTGCTCTGTAGTCCATCTGCTATGACGGTCTATGTGTTCATAATGCTGAAGCCAGTCCTCCACACCCTCGTTAGCCTCATCATGGAATGGCGTCGGATTGCGTGGGACGACGGGCATGAAGACGACGGACGGAGCGGTCGAGGTCTCTGGCGACTGGGTGTTCATGGCTGGTCTCGTCGATGGGTTGGCCTTGCTCTTGGCTGGCAGGACACCAAACTCCGGAGGTTTGACTTGAGTGAAGAGGCTTGCTCGTGCGTGGGCTTTCTCCTCAAAAAGCCTTCTTTCGCCGGGGAGCGGGCTAGCAGTACGGGCCCCCGGAGGGGTACGCTTCATGGGTTGCGGTACCCCGCATCCCCATCATAATGTCACAAATGACAGACGATGAGGCAGGAGAAAACGAAATTGAATACAAACTAAATAAAGGCGAACTTGTGCCAGAAACAAAAAAGAAGAACACACATCGAGAAAGCAGCAACAAGTGTCGACGGCGTCGGCGGCAAGCGATGGTGTGTCGGTGTAACAGCTGGCTATCGCGAGATAAAATTAGCGGATGAATCGGCAATACGGCGCTTGGTCCTTTATCTACTATGCTAGTCATCTTGAATATTCGACCTAGAATGTTCGGGAAAGAGCTAGGGCGAGACTGACTAGACAAGGTCTTTCTGGCCTCCTTCTATTTTACTCTCGGTGTAAAAGTATACACTAATCTTCTGGATGAACGAAGAACCGAACCTCCTCGATCATGCACGCGGCAATATGTTACTGTGTAGAGATTTATTGTTGAATGATGTAACAAACCTACATTGTTTTCGAAGTAATCACTGAATACCTATCAGCGCTTAACACGAGCAAAAAAAAAAAAAAAACTAAGACTGTTAGAAATACAATTTATCTTCGGAAGACATCTCCTGAAATCTAAGATCGCTTTAAGAAACGAAAAAAAGAAACTAGAAAAATAAAGATAAACTAAATGTAGGTGGAACATAAGGTGCTCATTATGAATTGTATGAACTAGAAGAAATCAACAAAAGAAAACAAGAGTGAACGGACGGGAGTTGAAATCTATCATGTATAGTCTCGAAGGAAAGAAACGCAGGCGACGGAGCGACAGGCTCCCGCCCTTGTTGAGTTACTCAACGGGTTTCATCGGAACCTCTCGAGCAGCCTGCGGTGTGCTTCGAGCGGAGACGGTGCCTTCTGGTCGGCCCTTTAAGCCGGGGCCACACGACTTATACATCATACAAAAGACAGTCTGCATACAGACTCGAACAAGAGTCACCGCGAGACCCGCGCTTTAAGTGCCTCATGGCAATGCATACAAAGAGAAACTTGGCACGCGGCCTTCGAACCAAGGATACGGCGTTGACTCGTGTTTGCAGACTGCCTTTTGTATGATGTATGAGCAGTGTAACCCCGGCTTTAGGGTAAATGAGACTCGTGCCAATTTGCTTCATTATTCCACCACATTCAGCGCTAATCGCCGAGTTGGTAATGCGGCACGTGCATTTCAAACTCCCCGTAATGACATATATTCGCAACTTTCACGAACTATAGGGGGCGCCACTAAGAAATCCAAAATGGCGGTCAACTGGATGATCGATGGCCACGACGGGGTGCTGTAGGACGTGTTTACTGCTGTTTTGGAGCTCGTTCTAAATAGTGGCATGGCTGAAGCTTTCGTTTTAACTTTAGAAACATTGCTGAAGCACATTGGAGGTAAACGCGACCGTCGCATACGGTGCATCGTTGAAGGCGAAGCGGTGTTGAACGCCGGTCACCTTCTCTGTTGTGGCATCAGCACGCACTGCGCGTCCTCGCTCACAATACAAGCGTTGTGCATACAGACGAGCAGCCCGAAACAAAAGCCACACGAGCAGCGATGCGTGGTCTTTCAAGACGGCAATGTAGAGGTAAGTCGTACATTTACTGTTGACCGATTCGTTATCGTAGCACCGACGCTGGAAACTTGTGCGCGTCACTAAAATAACCTGAGTGAGGCACGAGAATGAACAGTGTCGCCAGTCTTATCAGTCTTGTGTGATATGCTCTAATATGCAGTATGTGCGCCATTCATAGAGATGAAAGCGCGTATATCGGCATGATGCGATGTTCATACGAGCGCGCTCGCACGTCCCTGCGACGCCGTACAACTACCTCGTTGGGAGCTTTGCATACGTCGATCGCAGATATCTTTGTTGCTGTTACGTATTTCCTGTTTAGAATTTCAGCTACAGTGGCATCAAATGGTCACCATGAAAGCTTGCTCACGAGCTAGACACGAATATGCCCTACCAAATTATATATTTAAATTGACTTAATCTTTTTCTTTTGGGAGGGTGGGTTTCAGGCACTCTGCTCATGCAAGGCAGGCGCATCACAACGGTGCAAACATGCAGTTGCTCTGATGCTCTTTGTAAACCGGTGAGACCATTGTTTTAAATTTCTTTCCTATGTTTTGCAAACACCATCTTTGCTGCTATGTGCACATTTCAGATATCATTGTGATATTTAGAACTGAGGCAAAAATCCAACAAAAATATAGATTACTTCATTTCGTATTTGAGAGGTACTGGCTACGACTTTGTTTTACTTTTTGTGTTTGGCGCCAAATCTTTCAGGGCACCAATCAGTTATGCTGTTATGGGAAACATGGGTATCTTGTAAAAGGGTCAACAGGTAGATTTTTATTACTTGAGTAGTGTGGTTACTCATGGGCATCCAGTATGCCACCTGCTTGATTCAATGAACACAGCAGTCACTGAAACGAGTCTGTGCGAAAGCAATGGCTGGCAAAGGTGTCCGCCTATTGCAATTCTTTCTTGGGATTTTTAAAACTCATCGTACGAGGGTAATTCTTAGCATAAACGTGGTGCCTGAAATGTGTCCAACTGGTGTGTCTCCTGTATCCTCACTGTTGGTTCCTTGATTTCTGCCCGACAAGCCACTACTGGGGCATTTAGTTACCAGCAGCAATCCCTGCGGTCTCGCACCAGCACAGGTGGATGTAGGACAAGCCTGTTCTGTCGTTGGTGATATTACATCCTGACAGTCGACACAAACAACGCAAGCAATATTGTATTCCTTTGCCAACAGCCATCCCGGCAATGTCACACCAGCACACTTAGATGCAGGACAAGCCTGTTCTGTCATTGGTCGCCTTGCATCCCGACAGTCGACGCAAACAACAGAAGCAATATAGGAATGTTGTGACAACAGCAACCTTTTTGCCGACAATCCTGAAACCAGCTGCCAGGAATACAATGGTTGACTAATTGTCTCACTGGCTCCAGTGACGTATTATGTTGACATTTCTGGACCACTTGCAATGCATGGACAGTATCAGACACTGAGAATTCTGAGACGGGTCCCAGACACTGTAATATACACAAAAAGGAACAGAGAAAACATATTTAGTTTTTTATTTATTTTATTCATCTGGACTATGCGTCATCTGCCAGAGACTCTGCGACTCTGCTTGTATCCGGAGCCAAGAGCTTTACAAAAAGTACACGTGAAGCCGCAGATTATGACAGGATTTACACTCATCTGGTTCGTTCAGCCTGTGGTCGACTGGAAGTTGAAAAGAGACGGCAGACCACAAAATATTTATCTCTAAGAGGAGGCTTGAAGTCGCCTGGCTTCGATGTGGAGCATTCACCGTCTTGCCTAAATTCTGATGAAAAGAATGGCATGAAACATGCATGAACAAATCAAAGTAAATATGCACAATACTGACATGCATGCACACGAAAGCCTACAAATGGGATGAAAGATTTACCAATCAAACAGATTTCAACGAAGCGGTGTGTGTGCACAACTTAATTTTTCTTGTGCATGTTTTCATGTGTTTTGTCAAATTGTATGTAGTCCAACTACATGCCCTGCTGCACTCATCTTAATTCTCATGCTCACACTGACTTTGTTTTTAGTGTTGGGACATCAAACCTCGAGCAACTCTCTCCAACGGACCTGAAGCAAGCCTGGGGTCATTTATGGACAACGCAGTTGTACGAGCCGAAGATGTTGCAAGAACTCTGTCACGTCCATGCCATGCCGAAGGTACAAGTTGACGACATGGTGCTGGAGGACATACGTAGCGATCTCCTTTTGTGTGCCACGAAATCTGCTCTTGCCCTGCACTTGAAAGGCAAGAAAACAAGTGAGCTCAGCAACTGTGGCAAAAGTCCAGAAGGCAGCTCCGGAGCTGTACGTGCTGCCAACACAGATTTCTTCCTCGGCATTAGTCGCAGCACCTGTGTAAAACAGTATGAAGAAGTTAATTTTTACACCGTTGCTTTTCTAGATATCGGGCATTTCAGAATCAACAAGTTCATGTGGGAAAATCTGTCACCTCAAGAACAGCAGTTTTACAAAAAACATGTTGCCGTGACAGCTGACAAGACAGCAGCCATTTGCCATGACACACTCTTACAAGAGGGCGGTCGATGACAGCGGGAGCGCAAGCTGCGCATTACTGCTAGCAGGAGTCGTGCCTACTTCACCTTTATCCCCACGGAACAGCGATCGTGGGCGGGAAAGGTCCAGCTAATGTACTGCGAAAGCTTCCGAGAAAATAAGGTGACCCGGCATGGGAAACGGTGCGAAGGACCTGCCTTAGAAAAATACACAGAAATGACGGGAAGCAGTGTCCGAAGGTTCAGGCTCGTTGTAAATCCGCTTGTACCCTGGCTGGGGTGCAGCCCTGATGGTGTTGCAGAGGCAAATGGTGTGCCGTCGATCTTGGTCGAGGTCAAAAGCCCTGAGGCGGGAAAAACCACCTCAGCAAGGGAGCTGATCGCAGCGAAGAAGGTTGAGTACATAATCAAAGAGGGTGAGAATTACCACCTGGGAAAAAAAACATTAACATTACTCTCAGTGCCAGCTGGGAATGTTTTTGTTAGATCTCAAGATGGTTCACCTCATGGTGTACTGTGAGAAGGGCTCCCTAATCACCCCTGTGAGCCGAGATAATGCACACAATGACGAGCTCGTTAGGAAGATTAAATTTGTATACTTCGAACATATTTTATGCAAGCTAGCGCAGTAAGTCTTGCTGTGCAGACCCACTTGGAGCAGATATGACCGAGACTGCAACTGGTGGGGGCCCAGCGCACATCATAGACGGTATCATTCCTAGAATTGAACGAGTCCATATCAACTGAGCACTTTTGCACCCTTCGGGCTGATGTGGTATTGCCTAAAGCCCGAACTCCGCCCCCAGCCGTAGTCCTCGCCAAGTGCCCCGAGCTTTTTCTTTGGTGACACTATTTTCTTACTAGTGCGTGATGCATGTTCAAGACCCCCAGGCTAGCAGTTATACTGTGCTGGCAAAATTCCTCATCTTCAGCGCAAAGACAAGTCGCCCCTCTTGACGGTAGACTAGCATCACACTGTGTAAGCATTCAGACAACTAATTTACTTTTTGATCAGTTTTCCGTACTCTGTCAGCTACTGCACTTGTCTCAATCCAATGAAGACACGACTGCAATTCGTCTCTCTTGTGGGATTCTTTTTTACTAATACATGCTCTCGGAATTGGAACCAAAGAAATGATGATGTGTACATCGGTGCTGCCGGGTTGCTTCACATGTTTTTAGTGCACAAATTCTCCCTAGTCTGACATCTGTTTTGCATGTACTCTCTCTTGGTGGTTTTTAGAACCTGAATCTGTTTTTTATGCTCCTGTGCAATACTGATGTCTTCCACCTAAACATGCCAATGCAGATAATGTGGTAGTTTCGTATGCCTTGTTTTCGTTTCAGTGTGCAATTTTATTTTCATATGTACATTATATCTTTTCATCTCATGCTCCCCTCAATGTCCAGAGAGGTTTCTGGCCACAGCAAATAAAGTATGATTATTATTTCTCATTTGTTTATTTTAGAAAACAGGCTGGTTAGGACAGTTTCGACTAATTGTGTTAAAGGGGCCCTGCAATCCTATTTAAGCGTCTACCTTTTTTGCGCTTTCCACGTCTCTCGGGGTTTGGGCAAGCCAGCGGGCACGGAGAGAGTTCCTAAGTATCAGCCCAGGTAGCACGCCAGAGGAATGCCCAACTTGGGCAAAGGTCTGGCAAACATAAGGGCCCAACTTTGGCGCAGTTAGGTTTTTGCACCATGGCAATCATCAGTGCCAAATTAGGGTGCCTGAGTATAGCCTTTGTTGGGCGATTCTAGGGCATGCCAAAGTTTGGCTCTTCTCTCGTGCGCCAGAGGAGCGCCAAAGTTGGTGCCATACATGAGCCATAACTGCCAAAGCCACGCCGAATTTGGGTATTTCGGACATGCCAAGTTTGGCCTTTCTCTGGTCCGCCACAGTTCTGCCAAAGTAAGTGCCAGACGTGAACCCTAACTGCCAAAGCAACGGATAATTCGGGTATTTCGGCCACACCAAGTTTGGCTTTTCTCTGCTCCGCCAAAGTTGTGCCAAATTAAGTGCCAGACTTGAGCCATAACTGCCAAAGCAATGCCTAATTTGGATATTTCGGGCATGCCAAGTTTGGCTTTTCTCTGGTCCGCCACAGTACTGCCAAAGTAAGTGCCAGACTTGAGCCCTAACTGCCAAAGCAACGCCTAATTCGGGTATTTCGGCCACGCCGAGTTTGGCTTTTCTCTGGTCTGCCACAATTGTGCCAAAGTAGGTGCCAGACTTGAGCCATAACTGCCAAAGCAGCGCCAAATTTGGGTATTTCGGACATGCCAAGTTTGGCTTTTCTCTGGTGCGCCACGGTTCTGCCAAAGTAAGTGCCAGACTTGAGCCATAACTGCCGCAGTAAATCTTAATTTTGCACTACCGTTTGATATCCGGCAGGTATTGCCGTACAGCCGTTTTGCCCCGGCCTAGCGTTCACGCAATATTGTGCGAATACTCTACGATGCGTCTGCTCCGTATTGGCCGAACGTCGTGCAAGTATGTGTACGTTGCATATCATTTGCTGCATATCCAATCACATATACGGACAAGCAAAATTTTTTCAATCACTCCCAGAAGTTTATTAAACCACTATCATTACACACAATGTATTCTCGACATATTTGCAAAGGTCACACTTCTCTGTAAAACGAAAAGCAAATTATAAAATAAAACTTAACACTGTCCTCATGCCAAACAAAACTCATCACACAAAAAACCGCGGAGATTGAGAGGAAAGCAGGACTACTATCAGAAGCATGCTTGCAGTGTACTTACTAATACCAGAGCGATATCATGTAATCCTTGATAGATGCATAATCCATCCGAGGCACCCCACAAACACACTCGAGAAGGAAGGTTGCGCACATTCCACTGACGTCTCGTCGTCGGCGAAGAGCAGTTTTTGTCGAAGCGTATCCAACAATCACATCACAAGAATTCCACGAACTCCGGTGAAAAAAATGGCTATTACCGAAAAATTGGCATGGACGTATTCCGGCCATTTACGACGAAAACACACGGCCGCGTCTGCAACGCACGAAAGCAACAGAACACTGAAGAGCGCATTTCAAAAACCGGACCTACGTGGCCCGCCTATTTATAACTAGGCAAACGGCGAAAACAACAGCCCCAGAGATCCCATCGGCGTGACAAAGAGAGTCACGTGAAAAAATGTTCGTCCAAACGTTTTTGTCCCACGCGTCCTACGCAGAGAGGTCACGCGTTTCGCAAGCAGGTGGGGAGGATTTGCAAAAGGCGAGGTCGAAGGGGCATCAACAACGCAGCTAAGCTCTTTCGGCATTTTCGACACTTTAGAGTAAAAAAAAAAAATAGAAAAAAAAAAACAAAGCCAACTTTAAAAAAAAAGAAAACCTGCTGTACAGCCAAAGCTAAAGGGGAGAGAGTGTATCCCGACCTGTTCAACAGTAGGGAAATAAGGGACGTGGAATCCCAGCCCTTGTCTGGAATGAAATGGAACGGAATGAAAGGAAAGGCCGCTTCTGCCGGTGACCTTGTCGCCTTGCCTAGTCTGTCAGCGTTCGGCTTCCATTGTGGGCCTCAGAAAGATAATCTCCTTTCTTGAGAGCGAAATGGAAGGGGTGCTTATATTTTGCGGGCTTGTCGCCATCCGATAGGCCTCAATTATTTCTCTCCCGACTCGCTCGCAGTGGCCTCCCATGGCTGTCGTGCCGGCGAAATTAGGATGGCAGCCGAGACATTTTCTCCCGTGAATGACGATCGGGTGCTGAGAATCCGAAGCAGCTCTTTCGGCGTCCATTTGATGTTCTCGGAGTCGGTCGTTGAAGCGTCGCCCCGTTTGCCCGATGTACCTGGCCCCGCAGGACAGGGGGATCGCTTACACTTCCTCCGCTTCCTCTCCTTCCCCCAAGATTTCCCTTTCCCGTAGTTCCACGGAGCGGGCGGGCTTTGAGCTTGAAGCCGAAAATAAATGTTGTTGAAGTTGAAAGATTGTCCTGTATGTATCGTCCCTTATGTGTCTCCACTTTCTAAATAATTAAAAAGTACCAACACGTCATCAGTCGAACGCCAAGGCAGTAAGCCTAGTTCTGGCACTTGTTTGGCAACTTTGGCCCGTAGCTGCCAGATGACAGCCGAACTATCGGAAAGCGAAGCCTAACTTTGGCACTTGTTTGGCGACTTTGGCCCGTAGCTGCCAGAAGACAGCCGAACTATTGGGAAACGAAGCCTAACTTTGGCACTTGTTTGGCGACTTTGGCCCGTAACTGCCAGATAACAGCCGAACTATCGGGAAGCGAAGCCTAACTTCGGCACTTGTTTGGCGACTTTGGCCCGTAGCTGCCAGATGACAGCCGAACTATTGGGAAGCGAAGCCTAACTTTAACTCTTGTTTGGCGACTTGGGCCCAAAGATGCCAGATGTCAACCGAACTACAAGGTAGTAAGCCTCACTCTGGCACATCTGTGGCGATTTTGGCCCGAAGGTGCCAGATGACAGCCGAACTTTCAAAAAGTGAAGCCTAACTTTGGCATTAGTTTGGCGATTTTGGCCCAGAAATGCCGAATATCTGCCAAACTACCGGGCAGTAAGCCTAACTCTGGCATTTGTTAGGCGATTTAGGCCCAAAGATGCCAGATGATAGCCGAACTTCCAGGCAGTGAAGCCTAAGTTTGGCACTTGTTTGGCGAATTAGGGCCAAAATACCCAGACTATTGCCAAGGTAGGTCAGGTTTGGCTCTACTTCGGCTTCTTCGGGCTTTTCAATGCCCTAAACTCCCAGACAAAAGCCAAGTTTCGGCCCAGAACTCGGTGCTACCTGGGAGTGCATCATATTTTAACCGAACGACGCGGAAACCTCATCCGTCTACGGGGGCGACCCGCGGTACTGAAAGTCTGCGATATGTGAAGTCTTTGGTCTTGGGCTTACTACTGGTCAGAGCCGCTAAAAGCTTCTTTTTAGTCGAAATACAAAATATAACTGGCACAAACCGTTTCAATTATACATGAAAGGAGTTTTTGTTCAGTATATTAGATCAGAAAAGAAGCAAATGCAGTTTAGAAAGTACGGAAACAAGAAATGACCCGTCAACATACCCGCCACCAAGCGGTGGAAAAGGCGGCGCATACTAGAAAGGGTTAGTGAGATCAGGCGCCGACGAGCGGCGAGCGTAGAAAGGTCCTGGATGTACGCCTCGGCGCTGCGGTCGTATGGACTAGAGGATCCGACCAGATTCCGAACACCTTTGGCGAGCAGGATTGGCTTGCGGTTCGGCCGTTTGGCGGTATGGCAGCGCGAAGTGGCCCCTGTTGTGAGCTGATCTTTACCCCGTATTTGATGTCGTTTGTGGCCAATGAAGTGTCATGCCGAATTAGTGTTAAGTCGCACAGCCTATCCAACACATGCTTTAGTGGCGTCCTCTCGAGCCGTCGACACGGAGTGCAACAGCCGTGAGCGCTCGCTGAGCTCACTACCCCTCCTCTAGTTCACGGCCACTCAAGCCAGGACCAAGGACGTCATGAAGGAGGTTATTTTTGCTTGCTTTTGTAATTTTAATCTGCCTATAACTTAAAATAAAGCGAAATTTGAGAAAAGAAAAGTTTCATTAAGTTACTACGTTCAGTGCGCTCAGGTTCGGTGCAAATTGAAGGCCAGTCAAAAAATCCTTGCAGGGCCTCTTTAAAGGGATTTGAGTCAACTTAAGAGGGAGTGGCACGAGTTAGAACTGTAGCAAGGTTAGGTTGGCTATAAGACCTAGGGAAAAGGTTAGGCACTTTGACCCTCAGGTTCATTGAGCACCTACGCAAACCCATCCTGCGAAAGAATTGGTGCGGAAAGATTAACAATGCCCGCAATCACGATCATTGCATTATCGACTGCTTGCAGCATTTCCCAGGGAATTGGCCCCTTAAATACCCTGAAAACCTTCAGGCGCTGTATTGCCCTCTCCACGTGAACCCTTGCTTGGGCGACACTCACAGTCTTTTTCGCATCAGCGGTAGAAAACTGCTGTTGCTGGCGAAGAAATGGTGGCTACATGACGCCTAGACCTAGCTTATTGCATTCTGCATCGACGTGAAACCCTTTGTCCACCATTACATCATCTCTGAACTGCTCTAATCTACTTAGAATAAGCGACTTTTCAACACAGGCCTTGTCGGAAACTCTTCCACCGAAACCCTTACTAACAAATCTAATTAGGCCAGCTGGGGACACTCCAATCAAACATTTTGCAGTGTGGCGGCCCTTGTAATACGAGTACGTAAAAAGTCGGCACGCCAGACAGTGCGATTTCTCAATTTCTACCTCTGTGCAATAGAGTAAAACTCGCACCTCGCCATAGTCCTTAAAACAGTGGGGGAGATTCTTCTTGCTCTCTTCTCTGGGTGGCCAGTACACCGCACTCTTCAGCACAGCAGCTACAGAAGGTAGCGTCCCGTATAAATACCTGTGCACCGTGGCCTCACTCACATCAAACAGAGTGCCTATGCATTTAAAAGAAAGAAAAGTTTTGAGCCTCGCAAGCACAAGAACAACACGCTCGTGCACAGACGCGTCGGCACGCATAGTGTCGAACCGCTCTGCATTTCTAGATATACTTTGTAGAAGCTGGATTGACTCCACTCCCATGAACGCTTTGACTGCTGCATTAGTCTTCAGGAGACTAACAAGTGTCTTTTTCTCTTGCACCAAGGATCTTGTGTTCTTTTGGACACTCCGATCTCTCGTTTGTCTGTTAAGAACACTACCGTTTTGCAGGCTCAGGAGGGCTCTCGCCACAATGAGGTCGTCGTCCTGGCGGTGCGGAGCGATGTTGTCTCCAGCCACACCATCTTCCAAAAAATTCTCCGAAGTCACCTGAAAAACGTGGCTAATTGGAACTTCAAAGTGCATTTCTCTGAACATCTATCATTTCCAATTGTAGCTCTTTTTCTTTTTTGAGTAGCTCAATTAAGCAGAAAAACGCTGACGTGTGTAACACATATTGCAAATGTCGAAGATCAGGGATGTTGTGTATGCTGATCTTCCCGTAAAAAGACTAAAACCTACCCCAGCTGGTGGAACTTCTCCATGTGGTGAACTTGACTGGATCTCCTTTTCATTGTTTGCGGTAGAACACGACAGCATTCCTGCGAGATAGTCAGAAAATCTTCGTTTCAGTGTAGCTCTTTATGAGGATGCACCTAGGTGGCACAACCTAGGCACAGTGTTGCATTAGATTCACATGTACGTTGTCCCTTCTTCCGTGCTAATTGGTGTCGCTCTAACCTCTTCACAGTGTGCGCTACTCTCATTCGCCGTGTACGGACGTAACATTTTGTGTAGAGTTTGAATTATTTTCTTTAGCTTGATGTCGTCTGGTTCGTCGTCTTCTATCAGAATCTCGGGAATGTTCTCTGTGTAAGGTACGAGATGGTACTTTTTCATGCTTCTCAGACTCCGATAGCCTTTGCGATGGCTCTTCCCCCGATCGTTGATATGAGGCCTAGAAGAGCAGGAAGAATCAGGGGTAGGAAACCTCCCTTCAATACCAGCGTCTTTCTTACGTTCTTGTGCGTGTCTTTTCGATTTCCCAGTGACCGTATGACGGGTGCAAATCTCTTCACTTTCTTTTTTACATCCGCGGAGAGAGGGAGGTTTCCGGCGCACAGGTTTAAACAAATTTCCCTAATTATTTTCAGATGCTCCTCCTTGGCGTGACGTAGTAGTGATTCCCTTTGCCTACACGATTTGGCTTCCGACAACAGGTGCAAGAATCTTGAGTGCTTGGCGATGCGATTCATTAGGACGTGTCGTACACGACTTCCGGACCCTCGTCCGGCAAGATTTTTGCTCTCACACGGAAATTATCGGGACAAGTTTGCAATAGGTCGATCAGCAGGTAACTGAACGGTGTTCTACACGCGTCCGAATATATACGCGGTAGAACCTGCCCCCTGCTAGCCCCAAAGAGCTGTCGGGATAGCACTTGGAGCTGATCGGCAATCCGCACTGAACGGAATATAATTAAGGCCGAAGAATTTAGGCTTATTGTTCTAAAGTACGCGTCTTGGAGGAACATGTTCTGCGTGATGAAAATGACCGAAGCATTATAGTGATGAGCAGCTCCTATAAAATATTCACAAATGTCTTTGAGCTTCGTTCGATTTGCGAGAAAGTCGTCGAATATGATCAGCGAGTCTCTTTCGGGGTCTAAATTTTGAGGGATCTCTTTGGTGAAAATGACGCCGCTCGTCTCCGAAAACCAGCTCTGGGGAAACACGTAGACGTAGTAGACGACGTGAAACTCTTTGTCGAACATTTCTCTTCTAAATCTCAACAAGCTGCGAATATACGTACTTTTGCCCGATTTAGAGGATCCAATCATCGTGATTGACATCGGCGTTTGGAAACGAAATTTGTCCAGGCCCGAAGACATGACCATGCATGCTACGCTCATAGACGAATGAAAAGAAGTCATCGCAGACACGTTTCTAAGTACTCGCGCGAAGCATATTCCCGCGCGGCGGGAGACTCGCGCGGCTTTTGCTTCACGATAAATGCTCACACGCCCGAACGTATACCCAAACCACAATGTTTACCCAACGAAGAATAACCGATAATAAGAAAAAGCGGATGCTCCCCAAGCTCGGAGCTGACCGCGCGATACAAGTGCGTACCTAACAGGAAGAAATCTAGACATGTTTGCACGTGTCTCGAGAGCTCGGAATGTGATTTTTTGTATGCAAATTAAGTATACGTTGTGTTGACAATCCGCTTGTTCTCTTTTGTTTTTCAGTCTCGTGTTTTTTTTGTTTTTTTTTCTTTTCTTATATAGTGACGCACGTGTTGATTCACGGCGAGTCGTCATTTCGCAATCCGCTTGGTATAAATGTCGAGGGATGGCATCCGATTGTCTCCGTTCACTGCTCTGCTCTCCGCGGAAGAAAAGGTAACGCGAGAAAAAGGCCTCGCTGGTCCGCCGTGTACTAACGTGATTATTTTCAGACCTGTCATCTCACCTCGAGCCATCGGCGCCGCCCTCCGGTCAACCCAAAATGGACGGGGTCCTGGACATGCTGTCTTCACTGCGAGCGTCGTCGTCGTCTTTGTTTGTCAGCATGGGCTCCATTCCGTGCAACGTCAGATACCCGTGCTGGAGGTGAGGCATATGGACACGCGATACGGGCAATCCGTTTGTGTGACTCTTCAGCTCGAGAATGATGTGGTAAAACTATTTTTACCGAAGCGGTTCGCCGTACTGAACGAACAAGACATCCAGAACATGAGGACGATGAACGGACTCACGATGGAGAAAACCAGCGGTGACGAGTGGTCACCGGTCATTGCTTTCTCGTGCTCTGACTAAAACACTTGTGAGTCGCCCGGGACAATTCGAGAAGAAAAAAATGGTAATCTGCCACTTGTGCGATGCGCGAGAGCGGCAGCAGTACTCCTCCGCGGAGTCGTTACAAGTTCATCTGGCCCAGGTGCACAATATCCCGCCGCAAGATTGCCTTCCCTTCATCAACTCGCTGTGCGCCTTTCGAAACTTTACCGCGCGGTATGATATGCATTTGCACGATCGCGACGACGAGTCTCACGATGTATCCACGCTTTTTCGGCTTCAGTCCGACGCAATGGCCAATGTATTTGGGTATTATGAAATGCCATTGCGTTTTTTCATCGTCTTAATGGCGACGACGAATTTGAATTCAGCGTGCACTACTTTCATTGCTTAGTGCACACGGTCTGGGCCGAAGGTAGCATTCGCGATGCTCTACAGACTGCATGTGCCGAGATCTCTGCTCGCCTCGAACAGTATCAAGAACGTGGGTCCGGACTCGTCGTTGTCGTCATTCAGACCTGCACCATCACCGTCGGACGTTTCATTCCGCCCACGGTCGGTTGTGCGAGTTTTGTGTTACCCGGGGAACTCCCAAGCACAAAGTGCCTAGTGAATGTGGCCGAGCAACTCACTGACTCGGAAAGAAACATGTGCTCTGTGTTTTCTGTGCTCGCCGGTCTCCATCCCGTACCCTATAATCGATCGAGAGCTTCTTGCTACCGAGAACATTTGACCAAGTATTGGTTCCCCACCAGCTATCCAGTGACGTTTCCGCAAGACGTGCAGGCTTTGGAGAGAAAAAACTGCGTGTCCGTGAACATGTACGGTTACGATCGAGAACAAAGGTTCGTCTACCCGCTCAAAGTCAACGATAGCGAGCGGGAGAAGCACGTGGATTTGCTCCTAATAGACGATCATTTTGTTCTAATCACCAACTTTGCCGGACTGTTCGCGAACAGCCGCAGTCACCGTTTTCGCTGTAAAAGGTGTATGATGGGCTTTCGCTTTCGCACTGCGCTGGGAAGTCATTTATCGCTGTGTAAAGAAAAGAAGGCAGTCCGAACAGTGTGTCCTGCAAAGGGGAACGCGCTGTATTTCCGGAGCCCACACACGATGGAACCTTTCCCCTACTTTTGCGTCTACGATTTCGAGGCCATTCTGGAAGCGGAAAACATGGGTCAGGCTTACGAGAAGCACGTCCCCAGTTCATTTTGCATACTCGTAATCCGACCCACGGACTCGCGCATCGTCGAGCAGTGTTTGTATCGGGGCTGGACTGCGTGGAAAAGTTCATTTTCATTCTTAATCAATTGTCAAAGCTCATTGGCGAATGGATTCGAAGTGAGGAAGTGCCAATGGTGAGCGTGAACGAAGAGGCTCAAGCGTCGGCCTCTCACTGCGCGATTTGTGGCGAATCGTTCGGAAATCGAAAGAGAAAAGTCAGAGATCACGACCACTTCAGCGGATCGTACAGGCAGTCGTTGTGTCAGGGATGCAATTTAAATCTGAGAGTAAACAAGAAAGTCATTCCAGTGCTCGCGCACAACCATTCGTACGACCTGGCCTTTATACTACCGAAACTCGACTTATTCGAGTCTAAGGATATTAAAGTGCTCGCCACTAGCTGCCAGCAATTTAAGAGACTCGACGTGGGTAACCTGCGGTTTCTCGACAGTCTGGCCTTTCTCCCCGCCAGCTTGGACGCGCTGGTTCAGGACCTCCGTTCCAAAGGACTAGAAAACCTGTGCTGTCTAAAGCAGGCGTTTCCGCAACACGTTGAGCTTCTGGCGCAGAAAGGCGTATTTCCCTACGACTACGTGACCAGTTTCGAGACTTACCGGGAGCCTGAGCTACCGCCGCGCGAGTCGTTTTACAACAAGCTTAACGACAGTCAAATTTCAGAGGAGGACTATCGTCACGCCCAAACCGTCTTTGAAACATTTAATTTCAAAAGCCTAGGAGACTACAGTGATTGCTACCTGCAACTCGACTGCCTACTTCTCGCCGACGTGTTCCAAAATTTCAGGAAATGGACTTTAGACACGTACGAGCTCGATCCGCTTCACTACGTTTCCCTCCCCGCGCTCAGTCTCGCCTGCGCACTTAAGCAGACTGGGGAAAAACTGGAGCTGCTCGACGACGTGGATGCGTATCTCTTCATCGAAGCGGGTCTGCGAGGAGGAATCGTTCAATGTGCCATTCGTAACACGAGAGCTAACGTGCCAGGAACCGCATGTTTCGATCCCGGCACGGAGGTTTCTCACATTTTAGACCTCGACGTGAACGGCCTGTACGCTTCCACCATGCGACAATCCCTTCCATGCGCAGATTTTCGCTGGCTAGACCGCGAGGAAATCGACGCTCTCCACTTCCAGCTGGTTCCCGACGACGCGCCCGAGGGTTACATTTTAGAGGTGGACCTCGACTATCCTCGGGAACTACACGATTCTCACGCGGACTTTCCCCTGGCTCCCGAGAAACGAGGAGTCCCGCTCGAATGGCTCTCACCCTATCAAAAAGCGCTCGTCGAAACATTTCACCTACCCCAGCGAGAGTCTGAGCGAAAGCTGCTTCTCACCTTTTACCCGAAACGCAATTACATCATTCACTACCGAAATCTCAAGCTGTATCTGGAGTTGGGCTTAAAACTAAAGGTCATTCATCGCGTTTTGAAGTTTTCGCAGAGGGCATTTCTTAAAGATTTCATCGACTTTAACCACAACCTCCGAAAACAGGCGACAAATGCCTTTCAAAAGGACCTATCTAAGCTAATTATGAATTCAATTTATGGCAAGACTATCGAAAACCCACGTCAGTACAATAACGTTGTCATTAGCGGGAGCCAGGAGGAAGTGCTGAAAAACCTGCAGAAACCTAACCTCAGACAGTTTGCGGCAATGAGCCCGACCGTGGTGATCTTTCAGTTTTCCCAGAGAACACTACACTTGAACAAACCCGTGTACGCGGGCTTCTCTATCCTAGAGATGTCCAAACTGGTCATGTACGAATTTTTCTACAAGCAGGTCAGGCGCGTTTTCCCCGACGCTCGCGCAGCGTACAGCGACACGGACTCGTTCATCCTCCAAATCACCGACCCGAATGTAGACTCGAAGCTCGCGACCCTTGCCGAAACTCACCTGGATACTTCTGGGTACCCGGCCGATCACCCCTTGTTCTCTCCCGCAAACAAAATGAAACTAGGAGTGTTCAAAAACGAGCTCCCAAAAGATCACATTCTTGGATTTGTTTGTTTAAAACCAAAACTCCATTCGATGGAACTAGCCTCGCGAGAGCACTACGTGAGGGCGAAAGGAGTGAAAAGGTGCGAGTCCCGTAAGCTAACCTACGAGTTCTACGTTCAAACTCTCGAGCAACAAACTCTGCACAAGATCACGCAGCGAACCATCGCTCGTAAGTTGTCCGAGAACAAGACTGTTGTCGTGGAGAAGATAGGACTCAACCCGTTCGACAACAAGCGCTTCATCGACTCTGACGGCGTTTCAACTCTTCCTTTCGGACATTGGAGCCTCTCGTGAAGTGCTTTTTTTTTCATTTCAAGCTGATGCATGTGTGTGTGTGTACAGAGGGTATTGTAAAGAGCCATTTTTACGTAGCGCGAGGTTTTTTTTGTTTTTCACCAAGTGTTTGATATTTGTATAAAGAGCTGTCGCGCGCCATCTGTTTCTTCATGTTTTGAGAATCTCTTAGATATATGCATATTGAATAAAAAAAAAGATAAAGATCCATCCTCGCTTTGTGTCCTTTTTTTGTCTTTATTTCAAGAATCAGGTGCCCAAATGCGACAGCTGAATAACCAAAAGCCCTCTGTCGAACGAAGCTCGGACCCTGTGTGACATCACGTGGTTGTTATCAGATGATGATGACCGCAGCTGTCAACACCTGGTCAACCACGCTTGTGGTTTGAGGTCTGTGGTTTGTGGTTTGCGGTTTGAGGTTTGCGGTCTGAGGTTTGTGGTTTGCGGTCTGCGGTCATGGTAAGTGACACGCTTCTGGCACGCACCTGACACGCGACGCGCACGTGACTTCACACGTGACGGGACCTCGCTGAGCTCCGATTGGTCACTGGCTAATGCCCTGTGGGCGGGGCCATCGATGCCCACTGCCTGGCATTAGTCACTGGTATGGGAGAGAGGGAAAGGGCCCCTCCCTACTGTGCTGTGATTGGTTGGATTGGGTTTGGCCCCGCCCTCCTGCGCTGTGATTGGTCGGATCGGGTTAGGCTCCGCCCTCCTGGGCGTTGTTTGACAGCTGTGCAAACTGGTACATGTTTGTTACTACTCTACTAGCCCATAAAAACCTAGAATTATAAGATAAACGGTCAAAAAATGGCTAAATCAGGGAAAAGGACCAGTGAAAACAACAATTTGAATAGGAAACACAAGTACTATCTGAGTAACCGTTTCGCACTTGAGGGGATGCACATGCTTTTTGTGCATGAACGATTGAATATGAGTATTGGAACTCAACTGCTTCTAGTCTTCCGTACAAAGTACCTACCGGATGCGCTTCGGTCATCACGTTGCCTTCTCTGCTTCGGCGCTGGCCTGTCGTGCTGCCCCACGGGTAGGCACAGAGAGGGCATGCTTCCACGCTTGAGCCTCTTCAAAGTCGGCGACCACATGTCTGGATCCGATTGCTGACACAGAAGCCTAACAACGATCTGCCACAACGTCAAGGCCCAATCAGCTTGTAGCGTTTGCCAAGATTTCACAAGTTTCTGCGACATGTCGTGTTGGTTTGCGGATGCAATCGATTTGGTGAGTGACGAGACAAGCGACGGTGACCCGCTTCGCTGTCGCTCGGTCAGTCGCGCGACGAGGCAAGCCGCATGGAAGCGACGGGAGAAAGCGACCTAGGCGGTGAGCGATGTTTTCTAGAAATCCAAAAACCGAGCGACGCGACGGGCGACAGTGAGAAATCTCCGTTGCTCGTCGCAGTCTCTCGTCGTTGTCGCCATCGCTCGCTAAATTGCGTACATGCGGTTCGGAGATGTCGCGTTGACTTGCGGCCGTAGCTCGACCTCACGTAAGGATCAAATGATTAAGAAAACTCACCAGTCGTGTTCCAAAAGAAGTCTTCTTTCGTGAAATGGGAGCTGCATACCCGTATCGTAACCGTGACGGGCTTTCCAATCCGCAACTTTATCAACCAGGTTTTCTTCAACCGTTTGTCGAGTGGAAATGAGTGAAGGCAGATTTTTCCCTCTACAGCGCGGTTTGTACATTGGCGAACGCAGCACATACGATTGCTGCAATATTTTAATCTAATTTTGTTCGCAGTCATCATAGAAATAAGCTGGATAAGTCCGGAAACACGCGAGCTCAAAACAAATAGCACGAAAACCGACGAGCGAGGCGAGCGCGATAATCCAGAAGCTAGGGCAAGCGTTCGCCGCACCGCGGCGCCGCCTTCGCTGAAAGTTGCGAATGATAAACAAGGTGAGACTTAGATTAATATAACAGTGACAAGACAATTCACACAGTAGTTCGGGACTGATAAAAAATTACTTCCTTGCGAGTAATTAGGGGGCATTCGAAATGCAGGTGCCGTATTGTCAACTCGTAGAAGGTGTAGCGATCGGCGTCGCATGTGCGTAGACGACCCTAACGACGCAAACAATTCGGCGCCAATTTCTATTACCGAAAAGGTATGACAGCTGGCACCGTCTCTACTCTCGAAGCGGACCCCAGGTGGTGCGATAGCTTTGACTTACGATTGTTGAGGAACGCGACAAGAGCGGGAGGGCGTCGCTCCGTCGTTCACATTTCTTTTGCTCGAGACTATGTAGTTGGGAGCTTTACAACTCGACTTTCGATGTTGACATTACCCATGAACGCGTCATGAGTCCCCTTTTCAGTGTCGTCAAAAGAAGGTTATGGAAAGATAAGGCAACGGACAACTATAAATATAAAACTGCAGCATTCTAAACAAAAAACAAAAAAAAAACTCACCTTTTGATATGAAGTCTGGATTACAAAAGAGTGCTTTAGTGGAGTACTATACTCAGTTTAACTTTAGGTTCGAGAGCGGCGAATGCTGTTAGCCGAAGGGAAAATCAAGCAGAGGAAATGGCACTACATCATGGCGTGCTCTCTGCAGTTGATAGGACCAGCCGGTGTTCGAAGACGTTTGTGTGCGAGCAACTGCGGCGGCTCATCCTATCGAGCTAGAGAGCACGCCCTAAGGTTGCGCTTTTTGATTGTTCCTTCGGCTCATAACATCGGCCGCGCTCGGAACTAAGGTGAAATGAAGTATAGCTAACAAAAGTGAGTGGATCCGAGTGCCCGCGTTTGCAGTTGCCTGCGAAAAGAAACTCGTTATTGTCAGAACCGAAGAGTTCTTCGACAGGTGCAACATCAACAAGCCAAGGTGTGATTTCGCAATGCCTAGGTGCGATGTCGTGACGGTTAGAGGAATTAGCGCCGTTCGCGATGCTCTGAACACAAGGCTCGTGAAGGCTCATAAATAGCAGCAATGAGATCGTCTATCCGAGCGCTGTCGCAGGCTATAGACATAAGTTACACAAACTGATATTGGTCTTTACGCGCAGTTGAACAAATATAATCTTTAGATAAACTTGAAAGTTTATACATTAGTTTACACGCAGATTTATCGTGTTCCAAAAATGCCGCTTCGACATCACGACTCGGACGGGGCTATACATTAATGGTAAAAGTAAACGTAGACACTCACCCCGTTTTGAATCATCTGCCGTTTGAGAAGCCATGCACAGCGCACAAAGAAAGAGACGAAACGGAATGCACGCGGGCGAACGACTTCAGTACCACCTGAACGAACCGGATATTTAAGAAGAAAAACAATAACCGCATCTCCACGTGGTGAATGATGTTAATTGGGGCGCAGCTCTGGTGGACCTGATGATACTGATTTTATTGTTCATAGGTAGTGCTGATGGTGATGATTTTTTTTTATTGCTTATAGCTAGTGCTGAGTTCCGGGTTGCGTTTCAACTTCATTATTACTGCTTTATGGTCGGTGAAATGCAGAGCCAGTGGTTCTTCTAGCGGATCAGCTTGGATCCGCTAGAAGCCGTGGGAACGCATCGCCACTGCTTAAGTCAACGGTCCATGTCAGAAAGAGAATGTGTGGTATGGAACGTGGTTACATACGCATTTGAGCATTTGACCGCAGCGCCCTCTCGTCTATAAACGTTGAGCCAATGCATGCAAAAGTCTAACGCGATTATATACGCATTTGACCGCAGCGCCCTCTCCTGTATAGACGTTGAGCGGCTACATGCAACGTTTCATCCATGACATCCCCAGCTCTTGAGTTCCTACCACATCTCAGAGCCCACTACTAGTCGCGCAGTCGTGTCCGAGTAGTTAAGGCGATGAGCTAGAAATCCATTGGGGTGTCCTCGCACAGGTTCGAATCCTGTCGACTGCGCAAACATTTTTTTCTTTTTTTGTGAGCACGGACGGACGGACGAACGAACGGACAGACGGACAAGGCTAGACCCTAAGGTGCTTCGCCCCTAAAATGGTGAAGCAACGCCGCAGCCGCCGCATCCAGATAAAAAAGAAGCTACCGATGTGATCGTACGCAACTTTTTCGAGAATGCTCGGCGCAAAGCCCAGCACCGAGCTGCCAAGTTTTGACCCCCTTTCGGGTCTTCGGCGGATTGTTCCTCGGTGAGACCAAAAGATGCGGCCAGTACTTTGAGCAACGCACCGAATAGCCACGGTTAACCAGAGGCCATGAACACGAGGAATGCGAGCAACGCCGGTCCAACCAATACCACGACGGGAACGACAGGAGTGACTAACCGTCTTCCAATTCGGTAAGCCCTCCACCGTTCCAAACACAGCCAATTCTGTCGAGCTATTTATAAGAGATCTCTTTTCAAGCATATCGAAAGAGAGCGTTGTCGACATTTTCAAAAGTGTCCTTGGAGAATCTCATGATATCGTGCCAACTACGAAGGTGAAGAAGAAAAAAATGAAAGACGCTTACTACTTCCTGTAACCCCGATTTAGAGCGCAGCTATTGAGGAGGACGACGGGAGGGTACTGAGGGGAGGGTATGCCCCTCCTCCTCCCCTCCTCCTTCTTTCACGCCCGAAACGCGCGTCGTCACGCGACGTTTCGGAAATGCATTATGAGAAACGTCCCATAATGCACCGTGGCGACGTTTCGGCATAGTGACGTTTCGGCGCTGTGTCGAAAGGTCGGCGCAGTGCATTATGAAAAACGTTCCACAATGTACCGCGGCGACGTTTCAGCATGGTGACGTTGCGGCACCGTGCCAAAACGCCCGCGCGGTGAATTCTGGGAAACGTCCCATAATGCACAGCGGCGACGTTTCGGCATGGTGACGTTTCAGCACCGTGCCGAAACGTGTGGGATTCCCCTTTAGGGATACCCCTTAGAAACACAAAGAAGGTTCCTTTGGTCCGGATAAAGACGTGTTTATTGACTGAAATGCCAACACGCTTCGCTCTTACGACAGGAAAAGTCTGGGCGCTGGCTCAATTGCCAGTATCACCCGGTCGGTTTCCCGCGCTGCCGCATTAGACAGATTCACGGGAAGTCAGAAGCTCACAAAGAAAAACCGAGCTCCGTAGAGGTAGAGGGCTTCCGCCGACGAGAGCCCCTGGCACTCCTTCGGTGCCAGCTTATGTAGCCTCGAAGAATGGACGCGCCCGGGGAGGCCGCTAGCAGTCGCGTCCATTATAACTCTCAAGGGTGTGCCGAAGGCGCATTCACCCAAGATGGGCAAGGGAGAGCCGGTCCCTTCGGGGAATTCGGCCTCGTGGTTCCTTGTATCCGGGAGGCCGACGCCATTGATGATGACGACTCCCACGGCCTGCTTGAAGCTAGGCCTAGATAGGGATAGAGGGAACCCCATGGTTCCCACACTCCCCCCTTCTCAAGGCTAAGGTAGGCCTAAAAATAACATGGCCTACCGGCTCTCAAAAACAAAAAAAAAATAAAAACGCTAGAGCGAAAGGAGCGTGCCGCAAAGAAGAACACAAAGAAATAAAAAAACGATCAGCGCGGCACATGCTGAAAACTCTCGCTCGCTGCTTGCAAGTGAATCCCGGGTGCAGTCGAACTTTGCAGCCCACGCTTCTTGGTAGGCTTACCGGGAGCAGCGTTGACGGGTCCAAGTAGTGGCCTCGCTTGGGCAGGAAGGACCGGCCTGGTCACTCCATGATAAAATGTTCGCAACCGCGGGAAGGACGACGGCTGGGCGTCTCTCGGGGACGCACCAATGGCACGGGCACTGCCACCGGGTCCGGGACGGGATGCGAACTGCTTGTCGGCACGGGTCCGCAGCTTGGGTCCGCGACTGGATGCCACGTGTTGCTGGCCTGGAGGCGAGTCCAGGCAGCGGGAGGGTGGCTGCCGCCATCTCGGCCAGCAGCCGAAGATCGAGCTGGATCTTCTGGGAATCGGAAGGGGGACAGGCAGGCCGGCGACGCTGCGGCGACGGCGACGATGACGCTCCCTGGCGTCGATGCCACCTCGATGTGGCCCCATGAGTCAGGAACCTCCGGCACTGGAATGCAGCCTGCGCTCTTCCCCCTCTCCCGCTTCTTTCCCCAAGAAGGAAGCTTCGGAAATTCCGAGCAAGGTGGAGCCGTCCAACTGAGGACACTCGACCAATCTCTGGGTGCACAAGGCCCCAGAGATAAAAAGAGGCAGAGACAAAGGTGTCTTTTCTGCCGTGAGTCACGTGCATCGCACTGGCTCGGCTCGCGAAGTTATTGTGAAAATAGTTCGACTATTCCGCTTAATGTGAACATGGATGTCCACATACCAAGCTGACTCGCGTCACCCCGGACAATGGATTTGTTGGTGACAGTTCGACGAGGCAAAGTTCTTTGTAGCTGCTTTTGCTAACGATGCCTAATCGCTTCGATTTGCGGGCGCAATGAAATCTCAAATGCGCCACCCTGTCCTTTCTTGTGATATTGAAACGATGCAGGGCTGCAATCGGGCAGGCTCGCCAACATTGTTATTTTTCAAACATGTTAGCTTTTACCTTAGGCTAAAATACAAATGCCTGTGGCCAGGTATAGCGCAGCGACCTAACTTCGAAAAGTCTTGGAGCCGCGTGCTGCCCTGGCCAACGCGAACCAAGGAGAGCACTGAATGCACCTCCCAGCCGCGCAGGACAGCCACCTTGAACTGCAATGTTCGTAGAGGCCAAGCGCCGTAGCACGAGTTTATCCGCATCAGCAAGAACAGAAACCGATCCCAAACAAAAAAAAAAAAAAAAACCCGTGCCAATAGCAATACAAGACTATTTACGGCACCGATCGGCAACAACACGAGTTGCTCGACCCGGCGAGTACGCTGCCCGGCTGCAAAAGCCCGTCTGCAACATTACGAGTTGCTTAGCGACGTTAGTGGCGAGCGTACCGCCCGGCGGACGCAAAGCCCGACTCCGCAGAGTCCGCGAAAGTATTTACAACTATTCACATATTTACACCCCGGATCGTTCTGCTGAGCGTCAAAAACTCATCGGTGCTTCGGTCGATTCCCAAGAAACACTTCGAGTGCCGTGGTTCACGATATCGTCCAGTGACCGCATGGCGGTCACCTTAATCGACACGCAATCATCTCGGGACGCTGTTCAACCTGTTGCACTGCCCGGTAGTACGATTGAACTGCTCCCAGACCCCGCGGTGTTTTCATAATTAACGTCGCTTTTACGGGGTCGCAACTCGATAGGTGACCTTCAAAGGTTCCTAACGTAATTGTTGCATGCGACGCCCACTGAATTTTGGCCGGAGTCGATCGCGGGTAAACGGAACATACTAAACAGTTGCCGAAAACCATGCTCACGCCAGTCCTCTGTCCCTTGATAGCGGGAAGGAAAGACGGAGTAAAGAGGAAATCATTTTGACTCACTCAGTTTTCCTGGGGGGCCTTTGTTCCGGGGGTCGCTTGGTCAACCTGATGGCTACTGGTCCGTCGACGCGGCGACGAAGGGCACCATCGGCGGTCTCCGCACCCTCGCTAGGCTGGGACCGGTGTTGTTCACAATCACCCGCGCTGCGTATTCTAGCAGTGGGCGATGCAGGCACAGCGCATTCTCTCTCTCCGAGATACGCTTTTAGTTTGTGCGCTGACGGGGTGTCCACTCTGGGTGGGCCCCGCGAGCCGTCTCGAACGCAAAAAGCTGCACTTGCCTCTTTGTTCGAAAACGGGGTTGACCTCGAAAAGCGCAGGTGCGCTCTTCCCAGCAAAGTAGGCTGGCGTCGTCCCGAAAGGGAATGCCTCGGATGCATTCCGGGCGTTGAGTCACCTCCGTTTGGAAGTGAGCTCGGCTGAAAAGACACTGCATTGTGTCCGTGCGTGGTTGACGTGGCCACTAAGCCGTTAAGTGGCGTCGGGTTTCGGGCGTCCGCCTTTTCCTCCGTCCACAAAGTCCAAGGCAGGAAATTGACCTGGTTCGCTATCTTAGCGAAAGGAGATGGATGCTGCTGTCTTTGCAGTCCATGGAAAGCCCCACGTTGGGCGACAAATGTGGGATTCGCCCTTTGGGGGTACCACGTAGAGACACAAAGAAGGTTCCTTTGGTCCGGATAAAGACGTGTTTATTGACTGAAATGCCAACACGCTTCGCTCTTACGACAGGAAAAGTCTGGGCGCTGGCTCAATTGCCAGTATCACCCGGTCGGTTTCCCGCGCTGCCGCATTAGACAGATGCACGGGAAGTCAGAAGCTCACAAAGAAAAACCGAGCTCCGTGGAGGCAGGGCTTCCGCCGACGAGAGCCCCTGGCACTCCTTCGGTGCCAGCTTATGTAGCCTCGGAGAATGGACGCGCCCGGGGAGGCCGCTAGCAGTCGCGTCCATTACAACTCTCAAGGGTGTGCCGAAGGCGCATTCACCCAAGATGGGCAAGGGAGAGCCGGTCCCTTCGGGGAATTCGGCCTCGTGGTTCCTTGTATCCGGGAGGCCGACGCCATTTATGATGACGACTCCCACGGCCTGCTTGAAGCTAGGCCTAGATAGGGATAGAGGGAACCCCATGGTTCCCACACTCCCCCCTTCTCAAGGCTAAGGTAGGCCTAAAAATAACATGGCCTACCGGCTCTCAAAAACAAAAAAAAAATAAAAACGCTAGAGCGAAAGGAGCGTGCCGCAAAGAAGAACACAAAGAAATAAAAAAAACGATCAGCGCGGCACATGCTGAAAACTCTCGCTCGCTGCTTTACAAGTGAATCCCGGGTGCAGTCGAACTTTGCAGCCCACGCTTCTTGGTAGGCTTACCGGGAGCAGCGTTGACGGGTCCAAGTAGTGGCCTCGCTTGGGCAGGAAGGACCGGCCTGGTCACTCCATGATAAAATGTTCGCAACCGCGGGAAGGACGACGGCTGGGCGTCTCTCGGGGACGCACCAATGGCACGGGCACTGCCACCGGGTCCGGGACGGGATGCGAACTGCTTGTCGGCACGGGTCCGCAGCTTGGGTCCGCGACTGGATGCCACGTGTTGCTGGCCTGGAGGCGAGTCCAGGCAGCGGAAGGGTGGCTGCCGCCATCTTGGCCAGCAGCCGAAGAGCTGGATCTTCTGGGAATTGGAAGGGGGACAGGCAGGCCGGCGACGCTGCGGCGACGGCGACGATGACGCTCCCTGGCGTTGATGCCACCTCGATGTGGCCCCATGAGTCAGGAACCTCCGGCACTGGAATGCAGCCTGCGCTCTTCCCCCTCTCCCGTTTCTTTCCCCAAGAAGGAAGCTTCGGAAATTCCGAGCAAGGTGGAGCCGTCCAACTGAGGACACTCGACCAATCTCTGGGTGCACAAGGCCCCAGAGATAAAAAGAGGCAGAGACAAAGGTGTCTTTTCTGCCGTGAGTCACGTGCATCGCACTGGCTCGCCTCGCGAAGTTATTGTGAAAATAGTTCGACTATTCCGCTTAATGTGAACATGGATGTCCACATACCAAGCTGACTCGCGTCACCCCGGACAATGGATTTGTTGGTGACAGGTCGACGAGGAAAAGTTCTTTGTAGCTGCTTTTGCTAACGATGCCTAATCGCTTCGATTTGCGGGCGCAATGAAATCTCAAATGCGCCACCCTGTCCTTTCTTGTGATATTGAAACGATGCAGGGCTGCAATCGGGCAGGCTCGCCAACATTGTTATTTTTCAAACATGTTAGCTTTTACCTTAGGCTAAAATACAAATGCCTGTGGCCAGGTATAGCACAGCGACCTAACTTCGAAAAGTCTTGGAGCCGCGTGCTGCCCTGGCCAACGCGAACCAAGGAGAGCACTGAATGCACCTCCCAGCCGCGCAGGACAGCCACCTTGAACTGCAATGTTCGTAGAGGCCAAGCGCCGTAGCACGAGTTTATCCGCATCAGCAAGAACAGAAACTGATCCCAAAAAAAAAAAAAAAAAAAAACCCGTGCCAATAGCAATACAAGACTATTTACGGCACCGATCGGCAACAACACGAGTTGCTCGACCCGGCGAGTACGCTGCCCGGCTGCCAAAGCCCGTCTGCAACAATACGAGTTGCTTAGCGACGTTAGTGGCGAGCGTACCGCCCGGCGGACGCACCGCCCGACTCCGCAGAGTCCGCGAAAGTATTTACAACTATTCACATATTTACACCCCGGATCGTTCTGCTGAGCGTCAAAAACTCATCGGTGCTACGGTCGATTCCCAACGAACACTTCGAGTGCCGTGGTTCACGATATCGTCCAGTGACCGCATGGCGGTCACCTTAAGCGACACGCAATCATCTCGGGACGCTGTTCAACCTGTTGCACTGCCCGGTAGCACGATTGAACTGCTCCCAGACCCCGCGGTGTTTTCAGAATTAACGTCGCTCTTACGGGGTCGCAACTCGATAGGTGACCTTCAAAGGTTCCTAACGTAATTGTTGCATGCGACGCCCACTGACTTTTGGCCGGAGTCGATCGCGGGTAAACGGAACATACTAAACAGTTGCCGAAAACCATGCTCACGCCAGTCCTCTGTCCCTTGATAGCGGGAAGGAAAGACGGAGTAAAAAGGAAATCATTTTGACTCACTCAGTTTTCCTGGGGGGCCTTTGTTCCGGGGGTCGCTTGGTCAACCTGATGGCTACTGGTCCGTCGACGCGGCGACGAAGGGCACCATCGGCGGTCTCCGCACCCTCGCTAGGCTGGGACCGGTGTTGTTCACAATCACCCGCGCTGCGTATTCTAGCAGTGGGCGATGCAGGCACAGCGCATTCTCTCTCTCCGAGATACGCTTTTAGTTTGTGCGCTGACGGGGTGTCCACTCTGGGTGGGCCTCGCGAGCCGTCTCGAACGCAAAAAGCTGCACTTGCCTCTTTGTTCGAAAACGGGGTTGACCTCGAAAAGCGCAGGTGCGCTCTTCCCAGCAAAGTAGGCTGGCGTCGTCCCGAAAGGGAATGCCTCGGATGCATTCCGGGCGTTGAGTCACCTCCGTTTGGAAGTGAGCTCGGCTGAAAAGACACTGCATTGTGTCCGTGCGTGGTTGACGTGGCCACTAAGCCGTTAAGTGGCGTCGGGTTTCGGGCGTTCGCCTTTCCCTCCGTCCACAAAGTCCAAGGCCGGAAATTGACCTGGTTCGCTATCTTAGCGAAAGGAGATGGATGCTGCTGTCTTTGCAGTCCATGGAAAGCCCCACGTTGGGCGACAAATGTGGGATTCGCCCTTTGGGGGTACCACGTAGAAACACAAAGAAGGTTCCTTTGGTCCGGATAAAGACGTGTTTATTGACTCAGATGCCAACACGCTTCGCTCTTACGACAGGAAAAGTCTGGGCGCTGGCTCAATTGCCAGTATCACCCGGTCGGTTTCCCGCGCTGCCGCATTAGACAGATTCACGGGAAGTCGGAAGCCCACAAAGAAACGCCGAGCTCCGTAGAGCCGGGGCTTCCGCCGACGAGAGCCCCTGGCACTCCTTCGGTGCCAGCTAATGTAGCCTCGGAGAATGGACGCGCCCGGGGAGGCCGCTAGCAGTCGCGTCCATTATAACTCTCAAGGGTGTGCCGAAGGCGCATTCACCCAAGATGGGCAAGGGAGAGCCGGCCCCTTCGGGGAATTCGGCCTCGTGGTTCCTTGTATCCGGGAGGCCGACGCCATTGATGATGACGACTCCCACGGCCTGCTTGAAGCTAGGCCTAGATAGGGATAGAGGGAACCCCATGGTTCCCACAAACGTCAGCGCGGTGCATTATGGGAAACGTCCCATAATGCACCGCGGGGACGTTTCGGTACTGTGACATTTCTGCACCATGCTGAAACGTCACCGCGGTGCATTATGGGACGTTTCCCATAATGCACCGCGCAGTTACGCCTAAGGTGACGGCGACGCCGACGCCGACGCTGCTCAAGCCGGAAACGGGCACCTTAGAACTGTGCTGTAAAAGTCTGCGGCTTCAAAGAAAGCCTTGAAAAGCAGCACAGCAACAACAAGCCTGTCAGTGCCAGCCGGCACTGCACCTATATCTGATAAGGCGCCAAAACAAGCAGGGAGCTAGGGCGACAGCTCTGTGCCTGCAAAGCTACTGCCGGCACAAAAGTCTGCGTCCGCCGCGCCAACTGCTACAGAACAAACGGAAGGAAGGGACATCCTCACCACCGTCACGAACAAGAACAAAAGGAAACGGGGTCGCGGGGACCCGACACAGCAAAATACTGAGAAGGCCAAGCTTTCCCAATTCTGGCGATTCGAGTATAAGATCCGCCTGAAACGATCTCAAGTCTCGATAAATCCACTACTGCCAAGACCGAAAACGCACCTCTCGAGCGTTTGAATAGCTTTCACAATAAATCTACTCGACAAGGCCAACACTATTTCAGTCCGTACGGTCTTGAAAGAGCTGGCCGAAATCCCCGAGAAGATCCCCGAGGTTGCCATCAACGAACAAGCAGTTTCTATACAAGTCTTTAAAACGTACCTAACCACCTATTGCAAATGGGTTATCTACGACATTTACTCAAAATAATAGAATACCCAGAACAACGTCCTAAACCTTGAACTGAAATCTGAAAAGATCCACGTGGTCGCTGCTCATATACTGGCAGAGTCTAACACGGCAATGCTCACATTTGACGGAGAAAGGCCAAGGTCAGACTTGTATGGCAATGGATATATGCGGGTCTTCCCGTTCAAGCCGAAGCGGTGACCTGCGGTGACTGACACCGATTGGGACACAAACCGAACATCTGCTCAAATGCTGCCGTGTGCCCCATCTGCGTAACTCAGCATCCAGCCTCTACGGATCCTGCCAAGGGACCCGGATGCCCCGACTCCACACCCTACTGCCAAGGGTGCAGAAAGATGGGCCACTTGGGAACGGACCGCAAATGCCCCACCTAGCAAGAGACCAACAAGCAAATGCGCGCAGACGTCAAGAAATTTCGAGGACAACATAACCTCCAACAGCAGCAGCAGGAGACAGCGACCAGGGCTATCAAGACCCCGGTCCCTCCCAGGAGCACCTTGTGGGCTGACCAACGAGGTAGAGAGGGGATTAGAGCGATAAACTGGTATCCCGTTCGCCAGGCAAAAGTGACCCCCACTAGACACGTGATCTTTCTAAGGGGGCAAGCTGAGCTAGTTGGTTCTGAGACATCTTGGGTAAAACCAGCTGAACAAAGGAAGGAAGATGACAGGAGAAAAGAATGGCGAACCGACCGCTGGACTACCAACTGTTTTTTATTAAATCTTCCTCTTCTATTAATTTATATCCAATCCTCCTTTTTCTTTTTTTTCTTTTTTTCCCGTGCTCTTATTTTTTCTCTTATTTTTCCTGATTTTTATCAATTACCCACGAAGGGTGCCATGTAGAAAGAGTTTTTCTTTGGCTTGCAAGGTAATTGAAGGGATGCTCACGCACTTGTCGTCTTCTTCGTCGATAGCAAGGGCCTCTAAAACCTCCCTTGCAACCCGGTTTCTATGGTGTCCCATTATGTGAAGATGGTCGAGCTCTGCTGTACACAGGCATGTCCGACAATGGGCAGCTAAATGTCCTGCTCCCGCAAGGCTCCTAAGGTTTGCTGCATGTTCACGTGCTCGGTCGTTGATACATCGACCGGTCTGTCCGATGTAGCAGCGGCCACATGTTAGCGGTATGTTATATATAACTTCCTTTTCACAAGGAGCGTATTGTGTTCGGTGACTAGTGTTACACTTTTCCTTGGTGTTGATTGGTGCTTGATTAACTTTGCGGCACATTGAATAGGCCTTGTTAGGTGCCGAGCAGATGACTTGCACGTTTTGCCGGTTCGCTATCTTTTTTAACTTATGGGTAACCCCGTGAATATATGGTATCACTACAAAGGGTGGTCTGGGTCTTTTTGTTTGTTGACTCGTGAGCATTATTCGTCTTGATGGTGCGGCATATTTTTTCACAGATGGAGGCCATCATGGGTTTCGGGTATCCCGCGTTATGAAGTCGAGACATTTGGGTGTCAAAACTTTGTTGTACTTGATGTGGACATGATTTCTTTAGACTTGCTGTAAGAGCTGAGATGGCCACAGCTTGTTTTACGTTCTTAGAATGTTCCGATTCATAAGGAAGAAATGCCTTCCCCGATCGTGCTTGATATTTCCAACATACATGTCCTGTTTTGAAGGTCAAAGCTAAATCCAGAAACCGAATGGAATCATCCACAGGAGTCTCATAGGTGAAGGTTAGACCCAAACAGCTTTGTTGGAATAGTGTCATAGTGGTGTTGAGGCATCCGTCTTCTTTTTCGTTAATTTTTGTGGTGGATAAAATAAGAAAATCGTCCACATATCGAAAGATACCCGCTATGCGTGTATCTTTTAGTACCTTCTGGATGGCTCGTCCACACATGGCAAGAAAAATATCACATAAAAGAGGAGCCACTCGTGAGCCAATACACACTCCACTCTTTTGCACGTACTGGTGTTCGTGATGAGCTACTACAGTCGCTGACAGGTAACATTGTAGGATTTCCAAGAAATGACCTACGCTCATCCCTGCATTATTTTGGAAATTAAAAAGGCCTCTTTCTTCGATGGTGGTTTTGATGACTTGTAGGAGGCTTGTGTGGGGAATAGAATAGTACATGTCTTGTACATCTATAGAGAACCCGGAGGCTATGAGGTGTCCCTGTTCTTGAAGGAAGGATATTACGTGTTCTGAATTTTGTATTCGGAAAGGGTCATCGATTTGCACATTGGATAGTTGTTGGGTCAGAAATTTGGACACGCAGGCCTGCCAGGTGGTTCGTTCCGAGACAATGGCCCGAAAGGGAACTCCCTCCTTATGAGTCTTGGCTGAAAAAAACACTGATAGTAAGTCTTTTTTTGCCGCTTTGATCTTGGTCATGAGACCCGCCTGTTGGGTGTCACCGAGCAATCTGAGGATGGTTTGTTTTGCTGCTTTAGTACGGTGATTATCGACTTGAACGAAGTTCTTGGCTATGGCCTGGTGAGCTTTTTCCTTGTATATGTCGGATGGTAGAACGACGAAGCCACCTTGCTTGTCTGAAACGCATAAGTTAAGTTGTTTGCTCCTGAGCTCTTGTATAACGAAACCAAAGTTTCCCTTAGCCTGGGCCTGGTGGTTTAGGCTAGCAAGAACCTGAAGACCATCTTCAATGATCTGTGGACCTCTGTCTTGTGGGGCTTTGGCGGCTATTTGGCGTATAAGGAGTACCTTATCAACAGCCGCAAGCTTCGGCGCTGAGGCAAATTTCGGTCCTTTTTCCAGCACGTGTCTTGCTCTGGGTGATATTGGTAGGTCTCCAATAACATGGAGTGGAGTGCTTTCTTGGTCAGCCCTACCTTGTCGATGCAAATACAGTTGATGACGCCATATTGGGAGGTAGTCCCTAACCCACATAAGTTCCGTGATGTGATTTGTCATGATGAGGTGATTTGAGAACTCGTTGTGGGTTGAACATTTCACTCGTAGGAAGTCCGTTAAGAGGCGTACCTGGCGCCATTTTTCGGAGCGGAGGATTTTTGACACACGCTGTGCGTGTCCCTGTGAAGGTTTCACTGCCCCAAAGAGGTGTTGAACTTGATCCAAGATGAGTTTCTTTTTAATGCTTCGAGAGAGCAACCGTGCTTGGCATATGGAGTTGGAAATGAGCGAACTTAAGGCGTACTGGTCAAGGAGGTTAAAATTAACATAGGGTGTGCTCAGGTAACAAGAAAGGTAACTTACTAAGGGGACAAGCTGAGCTAGTTGGTTCTGAGACATCTTGGGTAAAACCAGCTGAACAAAGGAAGGAAGATGACAGGAGAAAAGAATGGCTGGACTACCAACTGTTTTTATTAAATCTTCCTCTTTATTAATTTATCTCCAATCCTCCTTTTTCTTTTTTTTCCCATTGCTCTTATTTTTGCTCTTATTTTTTCTCTTATTTTTCCTGATTTTTATCAATTACCCACGAAGGGTGCCGTGTAGAAAGAGTTTTTCTTTGGCTTGCAAGGTAATTGAAGGGATGCTCACGCACTTGTCGTCTTCTTCGTCGATAGCAAGGGCCTCTAAAACCTCCCTTGCAACCCGGTTTCTATGGTGTCCCATTATGTGAAGATGGTCGAGCTCTGCTGTACACAGGCATGTCCGACAATGGGCAGCTAAATGTCCTGCTCCCGCAAGGCTCCTAAGGTTTGCTGCATGTTCACGTGCTCGGTCGTTGATACATCGACCGGTCTGTCCGATGTAGCAGCGGCCACATGTTAGCGGTATGTTATATATAACTTCCTTTTCACAAGGAGCGTATTGTGTTCGGTGCCTGGTGTTACACTTTTCCTTGGTGTTGATTGGTGCTTGATTAACTTTGCGGCACATTGAATAGGCCTTGTTAGGTGCCGAGCAGATGACTTGCACGTTTTGCCGGTTCGCTATCTTTTTTAACTTATGGGTAACCCCGTGAATATATGGTATCACTACAAAGGGTGGTCTGGGTCTTTTTGTTCGTTGACTTGGAGCATTATTCGTCTTGATGGTGCGGCATATTTTTTCACAGATGGAGGCCATCATGGGTTTCGGGTATCCCGCGTTATGAAGTCGAGACATTTGGGTGTCAAAACTTTGTTGTACTTGATGTGGACATGATTTCTTTAGACATGCTGTAAGAGCTGAGATGGCCACAGCTTGTTTTACGTTCTTAGAATGTTCCGATTCATAAGGAAGAAATGCCTTCCCCGATCGTGCTTGATATTTCCAGCATACATGTCCTGTTTTGAAGGTCAAAGCTAAATCCAGAAACCGAATGGAATTGTCCACAGGAGTCTCATAGGTGAAGGTTAGACCCAAACAGCTTTGTTGGAATAGTGTCATGGTGGTGTTGAGGCATCCGTCTTCTTTTTCGTTAATTTTTGTGGTGGACAAAATAAGAAAATCGTCCACATATCGAAAGATACCCGCTATGCGTGTATCTTTTAGTACCTTCTGGATGGCTCGTCCACACATGGCAAGAAAAATCTCACATAAAAGAGGAGCCACTTGTGAGCCGATACACACTCCACTCTTTTGCACGTAGTGGTGTTCGTGATGAGCTACTACAGTCGCTGACAGGTAACATTGTAGCATTTCCAAGAAATGACCTACGCTCATCCCTGCATTATTTTGGAAATTAAAAAGGCCTCTTTCTTCGATGGTGGTTTGAATGACTTGTAGGAGGCTTGTGTGGGGAATAGAGTAGTACATGTCTTGTACATCTACTAGAGAAACCGGAGGCTATGAGGTGTCCCTGTTTTTGAAGGAAGGATATTACGTGTTCTGAATTTTGAATTCGGAAAGGGTCATCGATTTGCACATTGGATAGTTGTTGGGTCAGAAATTTGGACACGCAGGCCTGCCAGGTGGTTCGTTCCGAGACAATGGCCCGAAAGGGAACTCCCTCCTTATGGGTTTTGGCTGAAAAAAACACTGATAGTAAGTCTTTTTTTGCCGCTTTGATCTTGGTCATGAGACCCGCCTGTTGAGTGTCACCGAGCAATCTGAGGATGGCTTGTTTTGCTGCTTTGGTACGGTGATTATCAACTTGAACGAAGTTCTTGGCTATGGCCTGGTGAGCTTTTTCCTTGTATATTTCGGATGGTAGAACGACGAAGCCACCTTGCTTGTCTGAAACGCATAAGTTAAGTTGTTTGCTCCTGAGCTCTTGTATAACGGAACCAAAGTTTCCCTTAGCCTGGGCCTGGTGGTTTAGGTTACCAAGAACCTGAACGCCAAATAGCCGCCAAAGCCCCACAAGACAGAGGTCCACAGATCATTGACGATGGTCTTCAGGTTCTTGGTAGCCTAAACCACCAGGCCCAGGCTAAGGGAAACTTTGGTTCCGTTATACAAGAGCTCAGGAGCAAACAACTTAACTTACGCGTTTCAGACAAGCAAGGTGGCTTCGTCGTTCTACCATCCTAAATATACAAGGAAAAAGCTCTCCAGGCCATAGCCAAGAACTTCGTTCAAGTTGATAATCACCGTACCAAAGCAGCAAAACAAGCCATCCTCAGATTGCTCGGTGACACTCAACAGGCGGGTCTCATGACCAAGATCAAAGCGGCAAAAAAAGACTTACTATCAGTGTTTTTTTTCAGCCAAAACCCATAAGGAGGGAGTTCCCTTTCGGGCCATTGTCTCGGAACGAACCACCTGGCAGGCCTGCGTGTCCAAATTTCTGACCCAACAACTATCCAATGTGCAAATCGATGACCCTTTCCGAATTCAAAATTCAGAACACGTAATATCCTTCCTTCAAAAACAGGGACACCTCATAGCCTCCGGTTTCTCTATAGATGTACAAGACATGTACTACTCTATTCCCCACACAAGCCTCCTACAAGTCATTCAAACCACCATCGAAGAAAGAGGCCTTTTTAATTTCCAAAATAATGCAGGGATGAGCGTAGGTCATTTCTTGGAAATGCTACAATGTTACCTGTCAGCGACTGTAGTAGCTCATCACGAACACCACTACGTGCAAAAGAGTGGAGTGTGTATCGGCTCACAAGTGGCTCCTCTTTTATGTGAGATTTTTCTTGCCATGTGTGGACGAGCCATCCAGAAGGTACTAAAAGATACACGCATAGCGGGTATCTTTCGATATGTGGACGATTTTCTTATTTTGTCCACCACAAAAATTAACGAAAAAGAAGACGGATGCCTCAACACCACCATGACACTATTCCAACAAAGCTGTTTGGGTCTAACCTTCACCTATGAGACTCCTGTGGACAATTCCATTCGGTTTCTGGATTTAGCTTTGACCTTCAAAACAGGACATGTATGCTGGAAATATCAAGCACGATCGGGGAAGGCATTTCTTCCTTATGAATCGGAACATTCTAAGAACGTAAAACAAGCTGTGGCCATCTCAGCTCTTACAGCATGTCTAAAGAAATCATGTCCACATCAAGTACAACAAAGTTTTGACACCCAAATGTCTCGACTTCATAACGCGGGATACCCGAAACCCATGATGGCCTCCATCTGTGAAAAAATATGCCGCACCATCAAGACGAATAATGCTCCAAGTCAACGAACAAAAAGACCCAGACCACCCTTTGTAGTGATACCATATATTCACGGGGTTACCCATAAGTTAAAAAAGATAGCGAACCGGCAAAACGTGCAAGTCATCTGCTCGGCACCTAACAAGGCCTATTCAATGTGCCGCAAAGTTAATCAAGCACCAATCAACACCAAGGAAAAGTGTAACACCAGGCACCGAACACAATACGCTCCTTGTGAAAAGGAAGTTATATATAACATACCGCTAACATGTGGCCGCTGCTACATCGGACAGACCGGTCGATGTATCAACGACCGAGCACGTGAACATGCAGCAAACCTTAGGAGCCTTGCGGGAGCAGGACATTTAGCTGCCCATTGTCGGACATGCCTGTGTACAGCAGAGCTCGACCATCTTCACATAATGGGACACCATAGAAACCGGGTTGCAAGGGAGGTTTTAGAGGCCCTTGCTATCGACGAAGAAGACGACAAGTGCGTGAGCATCCCTTCAATTACCTTGCAAGCCAAAGAAAAACTCTTTCTACACGGCACCCTTCGTGGGTAATTGATAAAAATCAGGAAAAATAAGAGAAAAAATAAGAGCAAAAATAAGAGCACGGGAAAAAAGGAAAAAAAGAAAAAGGAGGATTGGATATAAATTAATAGAAGAAGAGGAAGATTTAATAAAAAACAGTTGGTAGTCCAGCGGTCGGTTCGCCATTCTTTTCTCCTGTCATCTTCCTTCCTTTGTTCAGCTGGTTTTACCCAAGATGCTTCTGAAGCCGGACGGAAGAGGAGCAAAGAACAAGGCCGGATAGCGCCGTCATCCACCGTTCCAGGACACAAAATGCCATTATAACGGACGGTGCACAAGCACTAAATGTCGTGGAACGCTGACACCGACTGCCCGGCTTGCGGTGAGTAGGCCGACACCGGCCACCATCTCCTTGAATCCACTAAATCAGCGGTGCTGAAGGCAGCCAACGCCAAACTTGTTCTTCTGCGGAACCAAGGAAGAAACTGCACGGATCAAAACAGACCAAAAGGCGAGCCCTCAAAGCCATGCTTTGAAAAGGAAACCGGCCGCTCCAGACATCCACGGCGGTAAAAAGCAAACCACCCACGAGCGGAGAAAATGGCTATAGCGGCTTCCTGGTTGGCTCGGATTCCTCACGACACTCTACCCCACCGACCGCTGGGGAAGTGCTCGGCCTTGGCTTGGCCTTGGCGGCCCTGCACCCTCTCCCCGCTGCAGGGCGGAGAGAAGGGCAGTCTGGGTTGCTTAATAACGTGAAAGAATAAACACGAAAACGGCTCCCGGGATGAGCCGCTCCCACTTCGCCTTCCGCATCTCACCCACGTCCCTCTTCCTGGACAGCGCACTGCTCTCGGCTTGCCCTTTTTTATTATTCGTGCAACAAGCAAAGATTGTTGCACAGATCTCGCCTTGAACGGACAGGATATGGCTTGCGTTCACCTCAAAACGCTGCTCGGCCTACACCACTCGGCCCGCGCCTCGTCAATTCACCACGTGGGGCAGTCGCCCCCATTTGCCTCCTTGTCGATTGAACTCCCGGGCAGTGACAAACGGGCCCAGGAGCCTACTTGTGTTTGATGCACAAGTGGCTCATATAGAAACACCTTAGTTTGTTCTAAACGCAAACTCTTAGAGCGCAGCTCTTAGGTGCCCGTTACCGGCTTGAGCGGCGCCAGCCTCACCGTCGGCGTCGGCGTCGCTGTTACCGTCGGCGTAACCGCGCGGTGCATGATAGGTATATTTTTCTGCTAAATTGAGCCGAAAGGTTTCTCCGCTAGATTTAGCGGAAAAAATTTCACGTTAAATCTAGCACAAAAACTTCCACGCTAAATTTCGCGGAAAATTTTCCCAGCTAAATGTAGCGGAAAATTTTTCCCGCTACATTTAGCGAAAAAAATTTCCCCGCTAAACTTAGCGGAAAAATTTTCTCGCAAAATTTCGCAGAAATTTTTTCCCGAAAAATTTAGCAGAAAAATTCCCCACTAAATATTGCGGGGAATTTTTTCAACCACATTTAGAAGGACATTTTTCGCTAAATCAAGCGGAAAATTTTATAGAAATTTTTATAGAAACCAACCTCTGCTGCGCTGTCATCGCGCGACGCAGCAGAGGTTGGATGCACTATCTCTCCACGGGGCGCGGTGCCGCCGGGGCGGAGATGCGCTTCGATAGCAAACCGAAACTTAAAAGCACGCCGAATTTCTGCGGTTTTTCAGAAAGCCGTAAAATGCTTCGCGTGTCTTCTTTTGTTCTGCAATTCGTTGATTTAGTGTTTTTTGATGATGCTCAGTAATATTTTAATTTAAACCATGCCCTTAAAAAATAATAAAGATGTTAATTACGCAAAAATAATTAACAACTTAATTATCCCGGACTTTAATAATTTTCCTAAATGGGACCCTGGCCCAGGACCAAAACGCCACAAGCCTTTTTTCTTTGGGATCAGTAGTTTTCGCAGGAGCAATTTGGCCTGCGTTCTCTGAAACACCCTGTATGCATATATATATATAGATGCAGGGTGACGGTAGAAAACGAACCAAGAGGATTTTATTCGACGTTTCGACCTGAGGCAGGTCTTCGTCAGCCCGGCACTTAGTGCTCTCGCGAACACTGCCTGCTAGCGAATATTCATAAGCAGAGAACAGTACAGGAAACGAACTAGGAGCTGGATGACCTCTCAAATTGACGAAGACCTGCCTCAGGTCGAAACGTCGAATAAAATCCTCCTGGTTCGTTTTCTACCGTCACTCTGCATCTCTGTCTTCTACGACTTCGGCCTCCAATCCGACATGCATATATATATATATATATATATATATATATATATATATATATATATATATATATATATATATATATATAGGTAATTTCATCTCAACTCACACAAATTTTGGGTCAAATTTTTAATTTAGAAAAATACATGTTATCGGGCAATTTATATAATAAAGGAAGACGCAAACGCCAAGTTCGTCGGATTCTTTGTTCTCAAGTTATGGACCCTTGAAGCGGCCAAGTTGGAAACTGTCGATTTTACAGCTTATCGGGGGTGTCATATTTCATTCCATTCCTTTTCCTTACTTGTTACGCTACATCAATATAACTTTTGTGAACACCCTGGACATATGCTTTTTATGCTAATTAAGCGTCTAGGTCATAACATTCTTAATGTGTTCTTTTTTATTTGTCAAACCGCCTTTCTGTGATGATATTTGACGAAGTTCAGCAAGCTGTGCTGCCTGACCTAATCAACATATCTTTATGATCTTTACATCACCGTAAAGCTCCTATTAAGCTCTTTCTTTTGAGTATAATTTCAGTATTGTGCAATAACTATATAACGGGCTATATGTGCCTGAAAACGGATATTTCGAAAAACTAGAAATTTTGGAGTCGATTTTCTAAAAACAAAAACACTTTTTATACTTTCAATTCTTTATTTACAGTTAGGTAATATAGTTGTCTGTCAGTAACTACCAACAGAAATTGTATTATATTGTTTGTACGGCCGCTATTAGGACTCGAATTTCGTGCTATGAGAGTTTTGAACGGGCCTTCGCATAGACGCTCAGCTGAGCAGAATTTGGCCTGTGTAAGGTTTCCTATTTAATGTTAGTACTTACCTCAATATCAGAGCGTAAAAGCCAGTGAAGGAAAAACATTTATTCTAACAATATTTATTTACTTGGCACTGGGGTCATTTGCAAGGTGCGTGCGCTTGGGCCTATGTATTCACGGAGAAGATACGTAACAGATAGACTCCAGGACAAACTTAAGTCAAGAGGAAAAAGTCTAAGTAACCCGGCGTGAATACCTGGAAATAGAAATGGAACCTAAACACATGACTAGCACACTTGAAGCCTTACACGCTGCGAAATTCTCGTTATTTTACGGAAAGGTTCGCACGTGCACAAAATAAACCGTACTTCCTAAGTGTCAGATACAAATTCACACATATGTATATGTACTGCATATCTGTTTGACATAAGAAAATATGGCAATTACATATCAAGTTCGGTATTGTAAACTTGAAGCCGAAAGCAAAAGGCCCCAGAAGAATTCTTTAACGATCTGCATTCCCCGTATTGCGACGAAGTAAGATATGGTGACCGCACTTGTGGATACGGATTTCTAAGTAACTTTTTTTAAGTACACTACTCCAAAATTTATTAATGTTTATGGTTGGATATTGAGGTAACTGCCAACGATAAGTACAAAACCTTACATATTCGAAACGTCTGCTCAGCAGAACGTCTGCGCGAAGTCCCGTTCAAAACACTCATACATAGCACGAGATTCGAGTCTTAATAGCGGCCCTACAAACAATATATCAATTTCTGTTGCAATTTCTGTTGGTAGTTCCTGATAGAATAGTCTATTATCTAACTCTGAATAAGAAATAACAAAAAAAAATAAAAAAGTGTTTTTTTTTAGAAAATTTACTCCAAACTTCCTAGTTTTTCGAAATATCCGTTCTTCAGGAACATCTAGCCCATTATATAATTATTGCAAAATATTGAAATTATACTCAAAAGAAAGAGCTTCATTGGAGCTTTGCGGTGATGTAAAGATCGTAAAAATATGTTGATTAGGTCAGACAGCACAGCTTGCTGAACTTCTTCAAATATCATCGCAGAGAGGCGGTTTGACAAACAAAAAAAACATTAAGATTGTTTGGCCTAGACGATTCATTAGCATAAAAAAGCATATGTCCAGGGTATTCCCAAAAAGTTATATTGATGTAGCGTAACAAGTAAGGAAAAGGGATGGAGTGAAATATGGCAGCCCCCATAAGCTGGAAAAACGAGTTTACACCTTGGCCGCATCAACGGTCCATAACTTGAGAACAAAACATCCGACGAACTTGCCGTTTGCGTCTTCCTTTATTATATGAATTACCCAATAACATGTATTTTTTATATTAAAAATTGGACCCAAACTTTGTGTGAGTTGAGATGAAATTACCTATACACACACATATATATATATATATATATATATATATATATATATATATATATATATATATATAATATGCTCAGGCTGAGAGGGCGGAAGGAACGAGGAAACGCCCGAAAAGGTTTCCGAGTCTTTTTGTTTTGTTTTTTCCTTCTCGTGTTGAAACCCTTTTTCGAACCGAGTGGCAGCCGCCGGCATTGCCACGCATCTCAGCATGACAAGAGAAAAAGCCATCGAGAAGGATGCCTCGTTTTCGAACGCACCAACGCACTTGGCCCCTGATTACGGAACTGCCCTCGTCCAAAAGACAGGGGATGCCATTTCTGCGTCGCTCGACTCAACCTTGGAAGCTGCCCTGCTTCCAATCGTCGATGCCAAGGCCGGTCTCGCCAAAACGGCCAGCAGTCTCAGCAGTCCCTGTCGCAGAACTCTGAACTCGAGCTATTCGAACGTCAGCACGGTGAGCTCGAACATCCACAGACGCGCCAAGAGATCGCATCCAGCATCACCGGAGCCCTCCCTCTCTTGCTTTCACCGGAGGTATTGCTCCTACGGGAATAATTTCTACCAGAGCCACCAACGCGATCCGACTTCCTCCGGTGGAGCCTCCACCGCAGATTCCCGGAGAGCAGGTTCGTCAGGCCTACGACATTTTGCGCGACCTCGCCCAGAACACCAGAAGTTTGTCCGCGAGATATGTCCACGAGATCCGGTATCTCCTCCCGTATCGGTTCTGCTAGGGTATGCCATGCTTCCAGAACACCAGAACCTCATTTTCGATATACTGGAACTCTTCCACGTCGTATCGAGAGGGAACTGGAGGGCGGCTATTCTTTCCCAGACGTCCAGGCTAAAGTACGAGGTTTTCAGAGAGCTCCCCACCAGCTACCCAACCAGCCTCGAAGCGGACGCCACACTTCTCGTCCTCCCGCGAACACCAGCTACCGCCCAGACACCAAGTCCAAGAGGTCCTCTATAATTGAGTCCGGCAGCTACCCCGGGTGTTCGAGACCCACCAGTGCCGTCATCGACGACACGGTCGTGTCGTCGACGCTCCTGGACGTTTTCCCGGTCGAGAACGTTCTCGCCCACGCATTTTGCGAGGCTGGCGTCTCGGTCGACCTTGCCAGCGCTTTATCTTAGATCAAAGAAAAATACCCATTACATCCGGAGTTGACGGCCACCGCCGCCAAGCGAGTCCTGCAGTGGCTCAACAGGACCGACAGTGTCATCGAGCCTCACGCCGATGACGACTCCTTCGACACCTACGATGGCCAGGAGGAAAACCACTCCAACACAAAAGAACATACTACAGACAAACGAAGCGACGTCAAAGACTCCGAGTCTGACCTGGGTAGCGCTGCCTACAAGTGGAAAGCGATGGGACCTCCGCCGCCACTCCACCCGACCCAGCAGGCACCTCAAGTTTACTTAGCATTGTTTACTGTTTAGTGAGGCATGTAGTTTTCACGGGCCGCCCGTGAAGCACGAAGGCTTCTTGCTTCGCCGCCTGCCCCCATCTCTCTGACCAAGTCCCCGCGATCGATGGCGCCATAGCCAAAGTGATGGTAGCATCATCAAACGCTCCTCACGTGGTCTGTACCTCAACCCCGCCTTCCTCGTATCCGAGTCAGCCACCTAGTCCCGCCTTATTTTAGACTGCGCAGCACTTACTCCTTACCTCCAGGCACCTCAGTTCCGCATTACTCCGCTACCCCAGGCCATTAAATTAAACCCACTCCTGCCCCAAGCGTATATGGTGAAGCTCGACTTTGCCGATACCTTTCACCATATCACGCTTCATCTTTCGTCCCGAAACCTGACCACATTTAAAGTGGGCCGCCGTTACTGCCATTTTTGCCGTATGCCTTTCGTGATACGCCCGGCGCCGTTTTACATGCAGCTCTTGGCAACAGCCATTGCCAGGCAAATGCGCGCACGTGGACTCTGGGCTTTTTCTCACATAGACAACTTCTTGTGTGCCCATCCCGACCCAGACAAGTTGGCGTCTACGGTGCGCCTCCTCGTGGAGGACTTGCTCCGGTCAGGATTTCGCTTAAACCTAAGCGACGCGAGCAAAGCCCACGCGACGCATGGGGTTTCTTGGGTTCAGAATTGACACAGCCGATGACATCATTTCGCACACGCCAGAACGGCTCCAAGCAATTCCTCGTGTCTCTCGCTCACTGGAGTGCCCACTCCCCCTCAAGGCGCTAAAGGGGGCGGCGGGCCACTTGGCATTTTACTTTTCTCTCTATGGCTCAGGGTTTTTTTCTTCTTCGTCCCCTGTTTGACAAATTTTCAGACCGAATTCCTCTTTCATTCAACTGGCTTCCCTTTTGTTTGGTCAACTTTGACGCACTGCCAACCGCTCCCCCTTTTCCCCGCTGGTTAACAGCACATGGGCAGATGCCTCTGGAGTGGGTTACGGCATAGATGTTGGGGACTGTGCTGTGTCAAACAGGTGGAGGAAGAAGAAAAAATCCAGAGCCATAAAGAGAAGTGTAAAAAGTGAAAGCCGTTTACAGCTCCCTGTAACGCCGAATTGGAGCGCACCTCTTGAGGAGGAGAAAGGAAGGGTAATCAGGGGAGGGTATACCCCTCCTCCTCCTCCCCCGAGGTCACTGTTACGATGGGACTTCGTTGTCTTCATTTAGCAATTGCCAAGACGGGCGGCCTCAGCTCGGGCCACGCCCCACGCACTGTTCCTGGTTGAGCGAGCGACATGTTCGCAGGGCTCGTAGCTCACCGTCAATCTCTTGCAGTCTTCTCTTGTAAATAATATGTAAATAGACCATCACTTAACAGTCACGTGACCTGGGGGGAGGAGGGGGAGGGGGGTCACGTGATCTGGGGGCCACGTGACCCCCCTCCCCCTCCTCCCCCAGGTCACGTGACCCCCCCACTCCCCCTCCTCCCCCGAGGTCACGTGACCCCCCCCCCCCTCCCATCCTCCCCGCAGGTCACGTGACCCCCCCTCCCCTTCCTCCCCCGAGGTCACGTGACCCCCCCAGTCACGTGGGGGTCACGCGACCTTGAGGTGACCTTGGGAGGGGTCACGTGACCTCGGGGGGTCACGTGACCTTGGGATGACCTTGGGGGTCACGTGACCTTGGGATGACTTTGGTTACGCCGACGGCGACGCCACTCAAGCCGGAAACGGGCGCCTAAGAGCTGCGTTCTAAAATTCCAAGTAGCCCGCTGCCCGTATAGTAAAAATGATATAATATAAGCACACCCAACCTGACATTGGGAGGCCCGGAGTTCAAATCCTAGCTCCGCCGTTTACTTTGGCTTTCGGTGGTAATTGTGTACATCATTGATTCATTCGATGAAGTACTGTTCATATATCTGCATATTTTATATAAATATATATATGAGGTACGTCCGCACTTTATTTTTGATTTTAAAGCGCAGCTCTCAGGCGCCCGTTTCCGGCTTGAGCAGTGTCGGCGTCGGCGTAACCGCGACCCCCCCCCCCCCCCCCTCGAGGACCGCGGGAGGACCTCGGGAGGACCTCGGGAGGACCTCGGGCTCCTTTGGGAGGACCCCGGGAGGACCTCGTGTACTTTCAGTGACCTCGGGGAGATAAGAGGTCACGGGACCCCCCCCCCCCTCCCCCCAAGGTCACTTGACTCTCATATTAAAAATAGCGCAAAAAAGACGGGACAAAAAGAGGAAGAAGCACACAGGACAAGCGCAAGCGTGCCATGTGCTTCGTATTTTTGTACCGTCGTTTTTGCGCTATTTTTAATATGAATGTCCATGACCAACTTGCCCAGCAGACCAAGCTTTTACAATTCAGTTGATTCCCCGAGGTCACGTGACCCCCCCCCCCCCCCCCCCCGAAGTCACATGACCCCCCCCCCCCCCGTGCCTTCCCCTCCTCCTCCTCAAGAGCTGCGCTCTAATTCGGCGTTACAGGGAGTTGTAAATGGCTTTCCTTTTCTTTTTGCGTCCGCACCTTTCTATTTTTCTTATATATAAATGCATCATTTTTCAGTCACAGGATCGGCCAGCGAGAGGCGTGCGCTTCGATAACCATAGGCAATCGCTTGGAAATAGGAAACATGACGTGGGTGTAACATGGCACAACAACGAAGACTACTGAAATTTAACAAAAACGTATAACATATTTTTTACAGCTTTCTGTGTTGTTACTGTGTTGTTCGTTTCTCTCCTTAGTATTCCTTGTTTTCGGCTATTGCATTTACATTGTTTGACTTTCACTAACTATACTCTGTTTCACCTTGTGTCGTACCGCAGGAAAGGCTACAAGCGCGAGCTCCTTGCTCTAGGGCACATCTCGGCGGCAAAAGCTCTCGTGCACCGAGGGCGGCTGCCAACGCTATGAGCTCGCGCTTCTACCCTTTGCTGCGGTACAACATAAGGTGAAACGGAGTATAGCCCAGCTCTCAATTTTGTTACTTTATTCCACTTAGCAGTATTTCACTAGAGGATCCATGGCTATAGTTCTGCTTTTTCCTTCAGTGTGGGCGAAGACTCGTCTGCATGTATTAGGTTGAAATAAACAAGGTGCGAATGGTTCTTCAAGCACCCAGTGGGGACTTTCTTAGGGTTGTTTACAAACACTGCCGAAGATCAAATAGTGTATGTTTATTTTCCTTGCTTATTATATAGAATGCGATGTTCCCCAAGTGGCGGAGGTAACATGTATGCCTGGGTATCAAACTTTATAATGTAAGTAGATGTAGTGAACAAGCGTTGGAGCCAGTAACGTTGCAACTTCGGCCAATTAGAAGTAATAAGACGTTTCTAAATTCCTTGAATTTCACGTCGTTGGATATCTGGGACTACATTAAACCGTTTATTATAAAACGGTTGGCTAGCATTTCAATTAAACAAATTATTGAAAAAACCGAAATAAACCGGTTTTTAGGAGCCTGTAACCGGTAACTGAAACCGTAAAAATTAAAACCGTAAAAAACCGAAACGAAACCGTTATCAACAGGAAGTGGTAACCGTAACCGTAAGCAAAACGTTATATTTTTCGGTTTGAGTCCTTGCTTTTAACTGAATTTGGCAAGGAATGGTTTGTTATAACCATCGATTGTGACTCTGGAATTCCTTGAAATGTACTTTTAACCGGATTCCAAGAATCACGGTTTGTGCGGACCGAAATTTGTGTGTCCGGATTTCTTTCACTATGATTTTTCACCGATTAGATAAATCACGGTTTGTGTGAATAGGAATTTGTCTGTCTTGAATTATTTAATTCGACTTTGAAGTGGATAAAGAAAATCACGGTTTGCGTGAACCGGAATTCGTTTGTACAGAATTCATCCAATTATTCTCTGAACCAAATTAAAAATATTACGGTGTGAGTGAACCGGAATTCGCCTGCCCTGAATTCCTTAAATTTGACTTTGAACTAGATTCGAAAATTCACAGTTTGTGCGAAACGAAAGTCTCTGGTCTGACTCCGGTTTAAATGTAGTCCGGATTTCACTTTCCGGACTGATTTTAAACAGTTTTTTTGCAAGGGCTTAGAGCAGTAGTCTCAAACTCATTTAAGTGTGGGGGCCAGGTAGGCCACATGAAAAAGATCATGGGCCAAGTAAGACGGGAGAGGGGAGGGCGTTCAAAAGATTTAAAAAAAAAGACCTCATGCTCTATGCTTTTGGTAAACTCGCAGTTTTTCTGCGACATCTTTAGATTCGATTTGGTTGTTTCTATGACTATTTTGTGCTCTTACCTGATGTGATATGAAGAACTAAAATGAGACCGCCCCGCCAACGCGCCGGCATTTTAATAGAGCAAGAGAACAAGTACACTCTCATTCTCGGTGCTCAAGTCACTCTAGAATTAAGCAAGCTCAATATGTCCCTAAAAACAATCAGTTAATTTGGCTGTTCGTGCTTTCCTTACGATTTTTATTATAACACTGAAGAAGATGCTTGTATTTCAATAGTGCAATTTTTAAAGTGCTATAATTCCGAGCTTGTCGCTTTATATCATTGGCATTTGCTCCTGCTGATCGAGAGTTCGCGCGTCTGAAATACATCGTTCAACAAACAGATCGCGGTTGCAGCCTGGTAGCGGAAATGTTTTACATTACAAAAAGCTGGAAAGTAAAAAAGAAAGCAAACAAAGGGCAAATGAACACTGATAACAATAAACTATGTTAATACGTTAAAACAGCAGAGCTACTTTCCGAGCGAAAATGAATCGACGAGATGAGATCACTATGGTGCATGCCATTTCCAGTGATCGAGACAAGGGAACCGGGACACGTAGCCCGGTTGCCTGCGGGCCGCGTCCCACCGAGTCGCGGGCCGCATGCGCCCGCGGGGCGCATGTTTAGACTCCTGGCTTCAAGTATTGGCACTCTGTACCCCTTCATTATTTATGCCTCCTCCATTTTGGTGCTTGTGCAGAGCCGACGTAACTGGGGATTGTCATGATTCAAAAATGCGGCTCCCTCAGCCTAAAGGCCCGTTCGCGTATTTGGAAACCCATCACGGCAGAGCCCCGCGAAAGAGAAAAGAAGGAGGGAGAGGAGGAAAGGAAGGAGAGAAGAATAACGCGATTGGCTGGTGCAGTCACGTGGTACGCCTGCGCTCCGGACTCTTTTAAGCTGCGTGCAGCCCCCCTCCCCCTCTACCGCCGTGGAGCAGACGCCCTGCCATCTTGGAGTACTCCACGCCCCAGTCGAAAAGGCATTGGTGCAGTGCTAAATATTGGAAGAAATCGTTGGTGTAAAACTGGATAACATACGCGCGCAGGTCTCAATGCTGACTGGGCAACTGCGCTACGGCCGCTTTATGCTTTCTGCTGTAACGTTCACGTACGCAAGGACGGAAGGGTGTGTTTAGGCCTAAAGACTCGCGACCGCTGCCTGCGTTCCGAAGTTATTTACGGCCTCGAAGTAAACCCAGCTCGTTTGTCTGTCGCTAAAACATCTAAAGTAGCTAATGGTTGTTTTCATTCGCTCGACGCGCCGCTGCGGTGTTGTGTAGTCTGCCCTCGCCACTTGGCAGCATTATTCACGGGTGTAACATCGTTCGCCCATTGCTGGCCTCAACAGGAATCGCGCCAGGTACGTATGTGAGACGCCAACGGAGCAGGAGTGGTGATCTGGACTGCGAGTGCACGTGTGAATTGTGCTTTGCATAATCCCTGTCACGCCTCTGCAAGAATCAATCTCCCTCCCCGCAACTAGTCGAAATGGAGAAGTGCATTGTCAAGTCTTCGGCGAAAGATATCTACATCCGATGTCAGTTTTTTTTTTAGCTCCAATGGAAAAGGTACTAAAGCGTGAACGCAGCTGCTTCAACCAGTGCTTTCTTTTTGCGCGAGCACTCGAGGGGCTGAAGCATGTCCGCGGGAGCGTGCACGCACTCGTGCACACACAGTGGGGTGACGCGAAGTGAAATGATTGTTTTACAACTTTACCGAAAGAAGCGGGCAGTGAGAAAATATTCCACAAGCCGACTGGCCATTTACAGTCATCGTCCTCACCTGCAGCGACGACTGGGCACGCGTGTGAATTAATTGGTTGATGTCAAGGGTTGTCCTTGCTGTGCTTACCAATTAGCCCCTGCAATGTGATATGCACACATGCCCACTGTTATGTGTACGCATACTGCAGACAGCAGATTTGTCCTAGCTATGCTCACCTCTGAATATCTGCAAAGGATCGTATTCACACATGTCCCCAAGCCTCCGATAGCTTCGGCCAAGTGACTTCGAGCCTGTGCTAGACACAGTGCGAGGGCTGGCTTTTGCGAGGGCTGGCTTTGTGTGCCTGACCTCCACTTTTCTTTGCGACTACAGAAAGCTGGCCAAACTGGCACCAGGCACTGGTGAATAGGTAGTCTAGACATAAAGGGAAGCAGAACCCAGCTAGTGTGAACTTTGCTTCAGCAACGAGGTTTCAAAATGCAGCCGCAAAAAGATGCACTGCATGTTGGGCATAGCTTTAAATATTGCCGTTGAGGTTTCCTTTTCTAGCAGCTACAAGAATAAGCGCTCTCATCTCGGTTTGCCCTCTTTTCCAAACTTGGTGATGTTAACCACTTGCGAGGTTCCATCAACCCAAATTTCCACTACAGAATACCGACACTTCTGGCAGCACGACCTCCTCTGGGCCATGTGCAGTCAAATTATGGAATGTCAAAATTTTCTGAAACCAGTAGGGAAAATATACAAGGCAAGACATTCTCAGGTGATCAGCATGGTCGACTATATATGCAGCAGACCCGACAATAAAACTCCCTGCACACAACTTTACAAATCCATCCATTTATTTCAGGCACATTGCGCTTGCGAGCAGGCACGCACAAAAGCAAGTTTACATCAGGAGCACTGGCAGTGCAACAAAAGGTGCGGAAAAACACCCAACAAAATATATGAAGAAAGTGTAACGAAAAAGCATGGCTATCTCATGATTGAAGGCGGCAACAGAAACGAGTTTGTCGCGATTCATGTATGTGCACTGCACAATAAACAGCGTCGTGACACAACAGGAAGGGCACAAAAAGTGCATTAAAAACAAATCGCAATAACGGAACAGCGTGCACTCTATGCAACCCCCCCCCCCCACCCCCAAAAAAAAGAAAAAGCCAAGCCCTACCAACAAAATTATACTATTTTCCATCAAAAGAAAAGATGCGATGCTAATACACGAGTCTGGATCAGTCATGTATCAGAGCCACTTCTAGCATCTCCCTTTCCAACCTTCTTTTCCTATGCCCCGCCAATCGCACACCGTTCAATGCGCATTAGCAGGTGTGAACCATGACCATTGATAAGTGAGGCTGCACTGATTAGCACACCTCTTACCACAAACCAGCAACTTGACCTTTGGTCCGCTGACCATTGGAGAACTCGCAAAGGGTCGTAAAGATAACAACCACAAAGAATTTGGCTGCTACTCTTTTCAGGTTGTCCGATATTTTATGTACGTAAGGCATGACTTCAAATTTTTTGTGACGTTTCCTGAGTACAGTGATATGACTCTTAGCTTCTTAAAGGGACAGTGACAACCCCCCCCCCCAAAAAAAAATGCTTTTATTTTTTTGCCAGGCAACCCATTATAGTGTCAGAAGACTACTCTATCAACATTTTGCTACAGTGTCATGAAACTGGACTGTGGAAGAAGAAAGAGAGAGGAGGAGAAAGTTATAAAAAATCACATGGTTTTGCAACCCTTTTTTTTCATTCAACATATTTTCAGCTTTTTACAAGCCACAAAAAAATGGGTATCATATTTTTTGTCTATGTGGTTTTGCAACTTTTTTTGTTCATTCAACATATTGCAGCTTGTTACAAGCCACGCAAAGTGGGTACCATATTTTTTTGTCTATTTTTAGAATTGGGTGTGTGCCTTCGATGACCCACGACTTCGATTATTTTTGGTGGTTGTGTCTCAACCATAGAAATTGGCATGCGACCACGGAGAAGAGGGTGAGTGCGACTCAAACCATCCAGTTCTCGATCGGCAGATTTCGGGCAGAAAGAAAACAAATTTTGAGCCGCAATTTGTGTTGTATAGCTGGGCTCTCATGTGTTATTTACAAATAAAAACCTTGGCAAGCTTAAATGCCCTGTCAGTGTCCCTTTAAGGGATACCACTTCTCTCTCCAAAACAAATGGTGAGAACCCCGACTGTTTCAGGCGTAATACCTGAAGGTCAAAACGCTTATGAAGGATATGCAGGCAGGATTTCAGAAGTGCCGACCATAGGCATAACGAAGCGATGCCCCTCTTACTCAACTTCGAGTGGGCTGAGTCATAAGGCAATAGGGCCTTTTTTTCCGTTGCATGTACATCCAGCACACATGTAAAGCAGAGTTGATCGACAACTGGATGGCTAAAAACTGAAAACTGTCCACAGGAAGCTCCAGGGTGACCTTCAGATGGTTGAAGCAGCTGCTAAAGCCTTCAAAATATACTGGGCTAGCGAGTCCAGGCATTGCTCTGATTGAGTACTAACGAAAACGATAAAATCATTTACATACTTTTACAATTGGAATGTCCACAAAGGCAACTGAAATCGAGTGATCAAACTTTGTAAGAAATATTTCACACAGTACAGGATCTAATGCAAATGCCGCGCTCCTGATCATACACTTTGTCATGAAAGCAAAGTAGCGTGGAAATCAAACAGCAATATAACACCTATAGAAAAGCCTCAACTGTGACCCCGCAGGCGTTCTTAAAGGAAATAGGGCTTCTCGCTTCAATCAGCTCATGTACTGCTACCAAACGTTTGTTATGTGGTACTGAGTAAAAGTCCCTCTATGTCCGCAGAGAAGGCATTGGTGGTTCTGGGAAGGCCTACTCCCAGTAATTCGACCAGGCAGTCCAAATACATCACCTTGTAGGGATCTTACGGTGTGAAGGGGGGGGGGGGGGGGCGTAGAAAAGGAAGGTTGGAAAGGGGGGTGCTAGAAGTGGCTCTGATACACGACTGTGAATAAGACTCGCGCATTAGCGTCGCATTTGCTCATTTAATGAAAAAAAGGGTATCAAGATATCAAGAAGGATTAGGCTTTTTTTCTGTTTCGGTTGCGTAGAGTGAAGGCGGTTTCCTTATTGCGGTGCTTTTAATGCACATTTTGCACCCTTCCTGTTACATCGTGACGCTCTATGGTTTAGTGCACATACATGGATCACAACATTGTTTCTGTTGGCACCTTGAATCATAAAGACAACTTCGTTTTTTTTTTTTCGTATGGACGCTGTATCATCGTTATTTATAAAGATAGCTGTGGCATTGTGCCACCTCTGTGTGCACTAGATATGTTTGCTGGGCAGAAGTTTTCAGTAAACCTTTTAGTTGCAAGTTAGCACTCGTCCTGCGTTCTGCTTCTGTGTCCTGTCTTTCTTGTACTACTCGTCAGCGATCCGGAAAAACATAATACCGCACTCCTTTCACTCATTGCGCACCATCTCAGGACTCTGCGAGCGAGAGTGCAACTCTTTTTTTCTGAAGAAGCGTGCACAGAAAGTCGCTTTTTGCTGTCTAGTCGAAGGAGCGCGAGCTCTTTGACTCCCGGAGCCGCTGCTGAGCGCGTCCAATCATCGTCTGCACTGGGGTTGTGCACCAAAAGTATTATAGCCTCATTCCACTAGGGCTATAAACAACAATTGTTCCACTAGTGCAACAAAACAGCAGCCGTTCCACTAGTGCAACGAACAGCAAGCAACGAAAACAAGCAAAATATTAGACTGAATAGACTACCCGTTTATCGGAGCTTACCGACCCACCTGGGGCACATGACGTTGAGCACACTGAATGCATATTTGTTTCTCTAAAGGGACCTAAGATGGCAACAAAAGACTATGAAATAGACAAACAAGCAGTGTTGGATGACATGGGTTTTGTGTTTAACTCCCTGGGCAAAATGCACGCTGACAAACATAGTATCTGTAGAGGGAGTTGGTTTTCTTGATTAAAGATTTTAAATCAACCGCTTCTTTATGTGTTGTTGACTTTTGGCGTGACCAGTGTATTCACAAGGCCAATTTACTTCCACCCCAAGGTACCTCCACCGCCAGGGTTTGCAGACATACTGGTATGAAAGATGAAGAAGATAAACCATAGCAAATGGGATCATTGTCACTTACAGGACTGGTTGTGGGAGAGTTTAGATGCTAGTCATTTTGTGTGGCTTGTGATATAACTGGAGACTGGAGTATCTACAAATGGAAGCTGACTAGAGTCATCGTCAGCACAATAAGTAATTGATCTCATGTTTCATTGTTTTAATATTTAACATAAAAAAGTGAATAGAGTATTGATAGCCTCATCGTGGTCCTCAGTACAAGGTAAGGGCAAATAAACTTATCGTCCTATATGAGCCAGCCACAGTTCTGAGTGCGAAAATATTGTTCCCAAACCTCACTGTCAGCGTTCTTTGGTATTAATAATAATAATAATAATAATCTTTATTTGCAAAAAAGTTGTACCCCGAGTGGCTAGCTCGGCTAGAACAGAAGGGCGAAAGCCCGTACGCTTGTGCGTCTGCTAGCCAACCACCCGGGGCAGGAGAAAGCAAGGACAAAAACATAACAGAAAATTCATAACAACATGTACACGCTAGAAAAGGGATTGCGAGAATGTGCGCCAAAGGGCGGCTGATTCTGTCCGGTCGGTAGGGAGGGGGGAACGAACAGACAAAAGGGCGGCCAAAGAGTCCCTAAGGCCAGCCGGGAGCACAGAGTTGGTATGGCACACAGTACGTGCAAGCTGTGGATCTGGCTGGAAGGATTGCTTCCCTATTCGGATGTAGGAGCCATGGGAAGAACCTTCCATAGACCCGTCGAGCAGCCGACACAGTAGTCCAACCCGAGCCACAGTCCGGCGGTGCCGGAGACTCTGCCACCTAACAGCCTTAAGCCGAGCCTCGTACGGGGGTGGAGGGGCACGCCGTTCCAGCATGCGAAAGTAGTGAGTCCGGGTGGCCCCATGTTGCACACCTTCTAGTCTGTCCACCAGGCGGGCCAGAAATGGGCACCACACAGAGCAGCAGTACTCCAGCCTACGCACCACCAAGGCAGTATACAGTGCACAAAACGTCTCACGCCCCCAGGCCCTTGATACACGGGTAAGAAAACCGAGAGTTCGGTGTGCCTTTGAGACAGTGTTGGTGATGGGCAATGAGAAGTCGAGAGAAGAAGAGAGGAAAACTCCCAGGATAGGAAGCGACTGAACGACAGCAATCTGAGCACCTGACAGGGAGTAAGCTGGGAGAGAACCAGAACGACTGTTGGTTAGGCGCATTGCAGCGCTTTTGTGCTGGCTTATCGTGAGGTTGTTGATTCTAGCCCAGCAGCCGATCTGGTGAAGGAAGTCCTGGACGCCCGACACAGAGAGGGGCGATGTTACTGGGGCCAGAATAGTGGTGTCGTCTGTGTATTGGACAAGCGGACAATCGCTAGATGTAGGCATGTCCTTGACGTATAATAGAGTGAGTGGGCACCAAAACCTAGCCCTGGGGTACCTCAGAGGTGACAGTGAAGTTGTCAGAGACCTCGCCATGAAACAGCACGCGGTGGGCACGGCCAGTTAGAATGCGGCTCAACCAAAGCAGTAGGGAGCCGCACACCCCGTGCTGTGAAATTTTGTGAAGGAGGATGTAGTAGTCCAAAGTGTCAAAAGCATTGCACAGATCCAGTTGGATCAAGTGGATCCAGTTGGATCCAGGTGGGCACGGCGAAATTGCAGTGACGATGTGCCTCAACCTTCCGCTTTTCGTTCAGATCCTGATAAGCTGTTTCTGCATCACACTGGACAAGCCATCTACCGAGGGCAATGTCAGCAACCTCAGCACGTGGACCAACCAAGCAATCGCTCAAGATCTGGCCACCGCTGGGACTGCGGCACTGCTAGCCCTTCCACCGTCGGCTACAAAAGGCGCCGATGAACCAGATGTCTTCAGTGGGCACGGCGAAATTGCAGCGACGATGTGTCTCAACCTTCCGTTTTTCGTTCAGGTTAGTTACTGCCACATGTACCTGTTCAGATGCTACCGAAGCGACTGCCGATTCATTGTTGTTGTGCCGTGCCCAAATGCCCTTGTATCTAGCGTGAAAGAGTGCAGGAATATGTTGGTTATACTTCTCGCTGGCGACATTTAAGAAAACCCGGGCCCTACAACTCTTGAACAGATGGTCAAGTCAATACTAGAAAAGCAAACCGAGATTGCGCAGGACATAAAATCTATGATAAGTAGCCAAGCACTGACAGAACAAAACATTGATTCAATAAACAAAAAATTCGCTGAGTACGACGAAAAGTTTAAAATAATGCAGGAAACAAACGCAAAAGTCATACAGCTTGAAAATACCATTATCGTCCTACAGAAATCTCTATTAACTCAGCAAATGAAGCTGGATGACCTCGAAAATCGTGAAAGGCGTAATAACTTGATTCTTTTTGGCTTCCCTGAAAACTCTGGGGAATCTTTGAAAGCCGCAGCTGTAGACGATCTCTTCAAAAGTCGCATCGGTGTTAATGTCAATTCAATGCAGCGCATTCACAGGCTTGGTGGAAAGGCTGAAGGAAAAATCAGGCCTGTCATCATGAACTTTGCTTTTTATAAAGAACGTCAGGAAGTACTGACAAATTGCTCGAAACTGAAAGGTTCCCGGTTATTTCTGGGGGAAGACTTTTGCTGGAACACTCTGCAAAATGAAAAAGGCTATGGGAGTCGTCTAAAGAAAATCGAGACAACGGCGATAAAGTTCTACTATTTCACGACAAACTTCAGATAAACCGAGACACCTTTGTTTGGGATGAGCGTGCGAATTGTCGAGTTCAGATAAAAAATGAAAAACGCCACACACCAGAACGCAATGAACGACGGTCGTCTGGTTGTCGCTTGGTACTAATTAACGCGCGAAGTGTATTGAATAAACTTGCTGACGTCGAGGGTGTTTTATACGAATATGATGCTGACATAACAGCGATAACGGAAACATGGCTACATTCGGGTATCTCTGATTGTGAACTTGTTCCTCCGACTCATCAAATAATACGACACGAGCGTTCATCTCGAGGCGGGGGTGTGGCTATCATTGCGAAAAACAATGTTTGTTGCTCTGTCTTGGAACGAATTCGAAACCACGAGAGCTTGTGGTGCAAAGTAGAAGTCGGAAAGGTTGTGTTTGTTCTTGGCGTTGTCTACAGGCCTCCAAATGCACCTCGTGTTTTTTGGAGACGGTATACGACTACTTATCGAGATTAGTTCGGAATATAACTAAAGTTGTTGTTGTTGGTGATTTTCAATGCTCCCGGAATTGATTGAAATAATTTAACACTGACCACCTCAAATACGCAAAAAGAGTCAATTATACTTGACCTACTTTCTAACGTTATCCTTTTACAGGTTGTTACTCAGCCAACGCGGGTTACACCAACAACAAGTTCTATACTTGACTTAGCTTTCGTGAGTCCTTCTATGCCCTGTGAAATCAGCACACAAAAAGGCGTATCAGACCACGATCTTGTATCACTAGTTTTTTTGTTTTCCCGTGGTTACAGTAAAAGCTCCTTCTCGTAAGCTAATACAGCATTTTGGCCGAGCGGACGATGTCAGTATACTCGAATATCTTGAAACAAGATTCGATGCATTCAGCAATTCCTCCGGAAACACAGAATTCCTTTGGCAGATGTTGAGAGACACAGTTGGTTACTGCATCGAGCGCTTTGTTCCGGAAAGAAAAATAACCATTAACAGGTCGCTTCCTTGGATATCAAGAGAGGTAATCCATTTGATAAGGTGCATTAAAAGACTCCGCCGACGGAAGGCTTGTAACTCGCCAAGTTTTAAAGATCTGTGTTCTTCTTTGAGGAAGAACATTGTGGAGGGTCGAAAAGCCTTTTTTTCACAAACTCTCCCTACCTTTATGCGAGATTCTCCTCAAAAATTCTGGCGATATATGTTTCCCTCACGTGCAGTGGTTGAGAAAGTTAAAATACAAAATGTAGTAATGGATACTCCAAGGGATACAAGTACCGAGTTTAATACATATTTTCAGTCTGTCTTTACCAGACCAACAAACTCAGTAGACTACCTTGCATCTTCAAGTTGCACTTCTATTCCCATGTCTGACATAACTGTGACAGCCCAAGGTATCTTTGCTATGTTACTTAGTTTAGACAGTAAAAAAGCGTCTGGCCCAGATGACATTCCTGCTGCATTTATGAAGAGGTATGCTGAGTGCATGTCAATGTTTCTGTGTATATTATTTACGTCTTCTTTGAAAGAAAAACTTGTTCCAGTCGACTGGCTTTGCGCGCGCGTAGTACCGGTTCATAAGGCGGGCGATAAGCGTTCCGTCTCGAACTACCGACTCATATCTTTAATTTGCATATCTTCCAAACTTCTTGAGCACATTGTAAACAAGCATATTGCTGATTACCTCGAGAGCAACAATTTTTTCACTGACTCCCAGCATGGTTTTCGGCGTAATCGCTCTACCACTACCCAGCTCGTTTGCACCGTGCATGACTTAGCAAGCATTCTTAATAAAAAAGGGCAAGTTGACGCGGTTTTTATCGACTTCTCGAAAGTCCTTTGACACTGTTCCCCATGATGCACTACTTTTTTAGTTAAGAATAGCTGGTAATAATGAAGACTTGGTGCAGTGGATAAAGTGCTATTTGTACAACCGGAAGCAATATGTTGAAATCAATGGTTCCAGTTCTCCCTCCCTTGATGTTTTTTTCCGGTGTCCACCAGGGATCAGTCGTAGGCCCGTTATTATTTCTTGTCTATATGAAAGACATTGTGAACTATATCAATAAAAAAATCCAGATCAGGCTTTTTGCTGACGATTGTGTCTTGTATACGAAAGTGGAGAGTGTCGAGGACCAGTATATGCTCAACAACGCCCTGGGTTTGGTGTCTGAATGGTGCAAGAAATGGCAGATGAAACTTAATCTACAAAAAACGGTAGCGATCACATTCACTGAGAAAAAAAGCTCCCTAAGTTTTGAGTACCTTTTTGATAGCTCCCCGTCACCAAGGTCGACTCCGTGAAGTATCTGGGAGTAACGCTCACTCCTGGCCTTAGCTGGAGCTCGCATGTAGATAATAAACGCTCAGCTGCCTTCCGAAACTTTGTTTCATTAGAAGAAAACAAAAGCTGGCACCAACATCCACTAGACTAACCGCCTATAAGACCCTAATAAGGCCAATGTTGGAGTACGCCACTGTAGTATGGGATCCTTATACAAAAGTTGATTCTTCTAGAATCGAACGTATAGAAAACCAGTGTCTACGATTTGTGCACGGCAGGTACAATAGGACGGATTCGATAACTGAGATGTTGCCATTGTCAAACATAGAGCCTTTGTGCGCACGACGTAAGTTAGCTAGGCTAAAACTTTTGTACTGTTTTGCGAACAGGCAAACCGGTATCGATCCTACCATGTATTTGCTCCCTCCCTTCAAGCACTCCAGTAGAATAAAAAACTCGCACCACAATCGACCCTTTAGATCTTCATCCAATGTGTTCAAGTTTTCTTTCTTTTCCAGAACTGTAGATGCATGGAATCTTTTACCTGACAAGATTGTTGCCTGTGCGACTGTAGAACAATTTGTTAATGCATGTTCTTCGCATTTCTAACACGCTCGCATGGTTTTTTCGTTATATTTCAGTAATGTTGTAGTCATGATTTTAAGATACAACCCATCACTAGCGTTCTTACTTATTTTTCATGTGCTCTGTTGCGCCTATTGCAAGACGCTATCAGTGGCCCCATAGGCATGTTATCTATACACCCTTTAAACCTGTGTATTTTTTTTTTTTTTTGTGACCTCCAGTGTACCACATTTGTTGGTTTACTCTGTTTAGTTATGTCTTTTCTTTCTTGTTGTCCCACCCTGCTTGGGCCTGAAATGGCCTGCAGTATGAATAAATAAATAAATAAATAAAAAGTGATAATGTCTTGTTAAGGCGTTCGGTCAGTAATTTAGTCTGTGGGTGGTATGCGCTCGTCCACTTGTGGACTGTGTTGAAGAGTCGTAAAACCTCCTCAAGAAGTTGAGCGATGAATGGCGTGCCTCGATCACTGATGATGACTTGTGGTGCTCCATGACGCAGTAGGATCTTATGGAGAAAGAAATGCGCGACTTCTTGGGCAGTGGCCTTTGGTACAGATGTTGTCTCAGCGTACCGCGTCAGGTAGTCGACGGCCACAATAACCCATCGGTTGTTGTTGGCGGAAAGCGGAAAAGGGCCCAAAAAATCGATACCAATTTTTTTAACGGGAGTGTCCGGAGGAGCAATAGGTTGAAGAGGACCGGGTGTCCTGGTCGTACGGCTTTTCTTTGTTTGGCAAAGGCGACATGTTCGGATGTATTTGTTAATGGTGCGGTACACTGCCGTTCCAAAAATAGCGAGCACGGATGCGGAAGTATGTCTTGCCAAATCCAAGGTGACCAGCAGTCGGGTCGTCATGATGCGCTTGTATGATATCTCTTTGGAGTATTCGGGGTACAACAAGCAGCCACGGACGCCCATGTGGTTCGTAGTTTTTTCAATAAAGGACACCATCGTGAAGCGTGAAAAGGGTAGCATGTCGTTGCAGTTGGCGCGTGGAACGTGTGGTGGTTCCCAATAGGTAATGTATAATAGGTTTTAAGTGTTGGTCCGATAGTTGAGCTTCGGCTACGTCAATTGTGTCCAAAACTGCAGAGAGTAAAGCGGAGCCCTGGGGTTCCTGTCCATAAGGCTCACTGGGCAGTGGACACCGAGACAAGCCGTCAGCATCGAGGTGTAGCTTTCCAGACTTGTAGACGATGCTGAAGTCGTAGTCTTGAATCTTGAGGGACCAACGTGCAAGGCGTCCAGATGGGTCCTTAAGATTCGTAAGCCAGCATAGGGCGTGGTGATCTGTGACGATTCGAAAGTGAATTCCATAAAGGTATGGACGAAATTTGGTAATGGCCCATACGACAGCCAAGCACTCACGTTCGGTGATTGAGTTACGTTCGCATTTTGTAAGAGTTCGGCTTGCGTATGCAATCACTCGCTTTGTGTTACCAACGTTTTGCGCCAAAACAGCACCTAATCCGTGACCGCTAGCATCGGTGCGTAATTCTGTGTCGGCGCCTTCTAAGAAATGTCCGAGAATCGGGTCAGAGATGAGGGCCCGCTTAAGAGAGTTGAAGGCGTTTTCTTGGGGTTGATCCCAGTGGAAGGCTCGGCCCATTCGAAGTAGCTCGTTGAGCGGTTCGGCGAGGTTGGAAAAATCCCGGTATAAATTTTCGAAAATAGGTGCAGAGGCCAAGAAAACCGCGAACGCCTTTCAAGTTCTTAGGCACCGGAAATTCGGAGACGGTTTGAATCTTGTCGGGGTCAGGGCGAATCCCGTCGACACTGACTAGGTGGCCAAGTACTTTGATTTGCCGCGCCCCGAATCTACACTTCTTGGAGTTTAGCTGTAGTTTAGCTGCACGGAAACAATCGAGAACTTGGCGCAGTCGGCGTATATGCTCGTCAAACGTCGCTGAAAAGACAACAACGTCGTCCAGATAACACAAACAAATGTTCCACGTAAGGCCCCTAAGTAAAGTGTCCATCATCCGCTCAATGTTGCGGGGGCATTGCATAGTCCAAATGGCATTACGTTGAATTGGTAAAGGCCATCAGGAGTGATAAATGCTGTTTTTGGTTTGGCGTCATCGGAGAGAGGTATTTGCCAGTAGCCGCTGCGTAGGTCCATAGAAGAGAAAAAGGATGAGTCCTGAAGCGTGTCTAAGGTGTCATCAATTCGAGGTAACGGGTAGACGCCTTTTTTTGTGTGACTTTGTTTAAGCGGCGGTAGTCAACGCAAAATCGCCATGAGCCATCCTTTTTTTTCACGAGGACTACAGGGGACGACCAAGGGCTGGATGAAGGTTCGATTACGTTTTTCTTGAGCATGTCAGCGACGTTTTCTTGTATCGTTCGGCGCTCCACTGGTGAAATTCTGTAAGCTCGACTTTTTACTGGAGTTGCCATACCGGTGTCGATGCTGTGGTTCACAGTCGTTGTCTTCGTGAGGGCACGTCGGTCAAAATCAAATAAATCACTGTATGTGGTTAGCAGAGTGGAGAGAGCCTGATGCTCTCTGTTGGCCAGGGAAGGGTCCGATCATCTGAACAGTCTCGCAGCTTGAAGCAGTGGCGGAAGGTGCCCGCGGAGAGGTGTTGAGAGCTCCCGGAGATAAGGCGGCAAGTGTATGCTCGTCATACATTTGAATGGCGGCGACACGAGATCCGCGAGGTAGTATTAGCACTTCCGCCGAAGGGTTTGTAATGCACAACTGGACTCGTCCTGCTTTCTGTACGGCAATTGAGTAGGGTACAAGAGCGGCTTTTTTCTCAAAGGTGGTGAGAATGGGCTCGACAAGGCCGCATGAACCGCTAAAAAGCGCCTCGGGCACGAGCTCGACAAACACTGCGGTCAACGGAGGCAAGGATACGTCTTCTTCGAGACGAAGGACAACCGGAGACGAATCCGAAGAAATGGCATCTTTGTTGTAAGTGTTCAGATGAAGCTCGCGACTCCTGCAGTCAATAAAAGCGTCGGTTGCTGTCAGAAAGTCACACCCCAGGATTACGTCAGCGACATAGTTCGACAACACTGTGAAGATGACCGTGTATCGGCTACCCCCAAGAAGCACTGAAAGGGTTGAATAGCCGAGAGGTCGGATCAGTTCCCCGTTACCCATGCGTAACAAGCGTCCATCAGCAGGCGTGAGCACTTTTCGTAGACGACGAATATTTTCGGCAATACATGATTTGGCGGCCCCTGTATCCACTAGGGCTGTAAACGTCTTTCCGTCAATTTCAACTTGAACTGTCGTGGGGCTGTCAGAAGGAGGATTTCCGTCGAGATTGGAGAGTGCAGTCTGACCTCCGGTGTTCGCACAGACTTCTGGCTTCAGTTTGACGTCTCCGACACGGAGCGCGGGCGGCGAGGATAGGCGATGGTGATCGGCCACGGCGATTGGTGATCGGCGAAGAAGGACGCGGGTCGGGTCGATCGTCAGAAGGGTGCGCCTCGTTCCGGAAGGTGCGGGAAGTACCCGTCGTGAAGGGTCGGTACACTGTAGTGTCTACTAGCTGGCGGCAGTATAGCGTGCGATATGGCCCGGTGTGTGGCAATGGTAACAGATGGGGCGGTTATCTTCGGTTCGCCAGATTTCAGTTCGACGACGTGGCCCATAGGGCCGGGAAGATTGGGACGTCTGTTGAACCGCAGGCCTGTAATAGCGGGGGTATGAGCCTTGGGGCATTGAGCAAACAAGTGGAGGCGGCGATGGCACTGGCGGGCAAGGGGCAGTTGGTAGAGCAAGGTGACCTAACGCAGCACGGATTTCTTGTGGACAACTTGCTGCATGGATTTCACCTGTGGTATATCTTGGG